>QXVX01003723.1:0-10790 GCA_013436065.1 Halocynthia aurantium
TGCATTCTGCACTCCTGGAAACTCTATCTACAGCTCTGTAAATATAAATTCATGAAATACAAACTGCACTGCTAATTCTACATAGCTTGATTACGACTTTCCTCAATTTTGTCTTGAACCTCTTTTTCTTCATTATGTAAATATAAGAAAAAGGATAATACCTCTTTTCCAAGCAGGCAGTTCAGTCCATCCAGCCACATATTGCACTGTAAAAAGAATATTTAGAATTTTAGCTTGAATTTTTTTTTTATTGAAGTCAAGTACTAATATAATGAATCTGAATCATATGGATATAGTAATATAGGGAGTAGAGTTGTACAGACAACTTATAATGGTAATAATTGTGACCAAATAGTAGTGGAGAATACAATGATAATGGGTGATGTATAATGCTGGGAAAGATGTGCCCTAGTACCATTTCATAAACATGATATTCAACAGTGTGAAAAGGTAACTGACTGACGTGATATATAGAGATAAGCTGACTAGTGACACAGCAGAGTGAAAATAATAAATCTTGTGATATGGTGAGAAGTGTAAAATATACTTGATAATGCTCAGGGTTGGGGTTAGGGTCATTCTCCTTACTATATTAAGGCTATAACTAATCGAGGTTTTAGTAAGTATAGCCAAATATCTTTTTTTTTCCCCTTATTACCCCTTGTCACAAAATATCATAATGTTATTCCCTGCCTTCCAAGATTCTTTGATTTAAAATTTGCATTGCGAAGTTAAGGTGAATGCATCATTCAAAAGAATCTTGCCATTTCCCGGGCGGTCCACTTTTGCATACTGTACTATTGTAGCATATAGCATATAGCTACATACATATACTACTATACTTTTAGAGTTTAATGAGACATTATACCACTCCCATATCCGGAGCAACGAAGTTGAGGAAATCGTCGGGGTCGTAAGAGATCGAGAACGAAAGTTCAGCTGTATTTTTATGCAGCTTTGCATTGCGAACATGAGGACAATTTTTTCCGTGAAAGATTTCCTTGACGTCAGCAATTTCCACTGAAATTAAAAAGGTAAAACTGTAAAAAACAAGTTAACACTGGACAACCAAGTACAGTGACTGCCACCACGCGAGAGCCATCCAAGTGGTACATGAGTACCTTTGAACTTTTGTTAAATTAACAAGCATGGAGCATTAATTTATTCGTTAAAGTTAAAACTTAGGCTACTTGTTGTGATTTTCTTGTAACCTCTTTGCAAAAGTTATGTAGTTTAATAATTAAAAGATTTAATTTTTGTAACCGTCGAGAGAAGTTTTTAGGCAATATACATATACTATATCTCCCAAGTGGTACGGGATAAGAAAAAGGTTGGAAACTGCTGCTCTACGGACTGCAAAAAATAATGTGGCAGGCTTGCAGTTTATGGCTTGATTCATGGGATCAGGATAATACACATCTACTCACATTTGTTTGTCATCTCTTCAATCGGTGGTTTATGTGTGTTGTTGTCGACATCGCAGTAATACAAAAACTTATGATTTGGAGACAACCGACAGCACCAGTGAGATTTCTCTGTAAAAACAAAATAATACTTTTGATACAAAGATAATTTCACTAGATTCCTGTTATCAGTGACAGAAATGTCCCAGGCATCCTTCGCTTACTAGGTCCAGCAGTACATACCACGCAGTGGTGCAAACAAGTAGGCTATAGATTTCACTACTATATAATATTGATGTGCTAGGGGTTACCTTTTGATAATTTAGGGGGAATCCTTTGGGATCGGGGAGTTATCCGAGACAATTTTTTAGGCATCTTTTTGTATTCGACCACAGCGGCCCATTATTCACAACATGCAGTGAAGCCAGGTAGTAGGCTATAGCATCCAGAGGGGGATAGAAGGGAATATTTTTATTCAACCACAGCGGCCTTATCTACCCACTGCCAAAATGACTAGTTATCCATTACTGTAATAATCCCTTTTAATCCACTATAACCAAAATTGAATAATTTCCTACCACGTAATTTCCTGTTGGAAATCTTGTTGAACACTGTCCCAGACTTGAGAACATTCAGTCTCTGCTCTTTAACAAGATCCACAATCTGAGGTCTCAGCTCTTGTTGAAGTTCTCTGAAATTAACAAATCATCAGAGGGAACTAAAATATCTTGAAGACAGTTGGAATAGGAGTAAGGAAAATGGAATGAGATAACGGGATGGCTTGAATTAGAGAATGTCACTTACACAACAGGTCTTGCTTGAGAATCAAATTCTTCCTTGTCGAGCCTTTTCCTCTGTCGTATTTTAAGTATCTCATGGTAGTTTTTATCGTTCAGTTTCTGACGAAACGAATCAAGAGAAGTCGGTTTCGTGTTCAGTGCTAGAATGACTTGGTCATGCACTACACTCATTACCTTGAAGAATAAACACATGCTCGATTAATTTTGTTCCTGATACAACTATTCAAGCAGACAATAGTGTCATCAAATAGTCTTAAGATACACAGAGTAACCTCCCTTGTATATATAAATGTGACACACAAACAATATAACATATACGAAAAGATCACCTTATCGAAATCATCCCTTATTGCACTCATTTCTTTCCAAGTTTTGTTGAGCAATTGAATGCAAATGCAATAGAATTCCTCAATTGAATGATCATGTGTAAAGAACATGGCGTAGTATTCCTCACCAGTTTCAGTTGCTGAATATAGAAAATATTATATTAGCAAACTGCATGTCATATTATTAGAAGTTAAGATACATAGAAATTACCAACAGTTTCCTTGAAGTGTAAATTTCGCAGTAATAAACATATCGGTGTTACTCTATTTCAACTTCTATATGTTATGACAACTGCATGTCATATTAATAAAGAGAACAATATGTAAATCTTATATATAAAGCTTTCTCACGTTGTTCCCCAATCTTCAGTATCTCACAAATCATTTTCACCAAATAAACCGAGCTCTTTGCGAACGGACATTCGTGCTTGTCGCCTTTGGCGCTGTTCTCCAGGACAAGCTGATAAAAGATATAACTTTATTATAGCTGATGGCAGTTATAATTCGGGTCCAGTTGTAGAGCTAACCTTTACATAATTGTCCTGTTGATTTCGTGCAAAATATCTCATGCAGTCGAGAGAAAATACTCCAGGTGGTATCATGTCAAACTCCAAAATCGGATTATTATGGTTCTGGTAATAAAAGAAACTTCATTTATCTCTTTGTACTTGGCTAAATAAAATAGAGTGGTATAATATTTCCATTTCAAATCTATAATAAATGAAATACAATGAAATGCTATGCTAACTTCAAATCCAAGTTTCTTGAAATCTTCGGAATTAAAATATGCAGGTCGCTTCGAAGTTGGAGAAGTCTCGCTGCTTGAATCGAAAGCAATGTTACGAAGTTCAAACAGCAAATCACGTTGTTCCTGTCGTAGATAGGTAAAAAACAATTGTAAATAATCTATATGAACTTATATAGTTTAGGCGGCATCGCTGTATAGAAACAAGTTTACCTTCTCTTGTGAATTTAATTTAGACATCATTCTTTCTTCAAGCAGGTTGAAGGTCAACACTTGGAGAACATAGAGTTGATGTGCCATCTCTGAACTAACAGTTTTTGATGTCCTGATAACTTGCTGAAGAAAGAAAAATATATACAATATACCCTGACCATTCAGAGCCGTTTAGAATAGTAAATCCAGTGAAGAAAATAACTCACATTTAATACTACTGTCCTGAATTGTTTCTGAGCCATGGGGTCTGAAATTTTCTGAAAAATAAAATCAAGTATTAAAGAATCTTCCGGGTATTGCAAAATATAAAAAAGAAACAAGCACTCGCTGAATTACAATCACATCAGAAAAAAGGATTTCCATTGGATTCGCATGCTTTCTTTATCACAGTAACCAATTCTAATCTAGAACACATTACTATGGTTTTAAAAAATATAAGAAACATCACAGGTTACAGATCCATGTATGACTTAATTCTAATTCCACTTATATCGGTGAAAATGTAATAGGGTTGTAAGTCAATGAGTATGATACAGATAGGAAATTCTTACTCTTCTTCCCATTATCCTGGATCCATCATCGGGTGTTCGTAGAAACAAAGCGTTGATGAGTGCAAGCGTGTTGTGCTGTATCTCAGTGTTCGATCTTTGCAGGTGATTTGTGAGATTCATGATCGTGATTTCCTGAGCCACAATACTGTACAAATGCTGACTGAAAAGGATAAAATATGAACGAATGGAACATGGAATATAATGATCACATTATCATATATAAGGACAAATAATGGCAACAAAATTTATATATATATATGGATAATAGAAAAGGGTCTTTCAAAATATTTCGAATGAAGTTACAGCTTGAAAAATACAGATCAACAACAACTCATATTTAAGAATGTGAAATTATGAATGATATATTAAAGTAAATACCTATTTATTACAGCGGCTTCAAGTATTGCTAATGACCTTTGTAGTATAGTTGCATCAATTTCTTTGCTATCTCTTGCATAAGAACCGATCTGTAATACAAATATATATATAAAGATAATGTGACTATACAATAATAATGTAATCAAAATGATGCTGTAATAAGCGATAGAAAAACAATATAATTATTATAACTATTGAAAATATTACACACATTTAGGAAAGCTATTATTGTGAATTCAATGGACTTTGTGTATGTGTCCCTTTAAAAAGGGTAACTATTTAGTTAATCTGTAATTTGGCCCAATTAATTTATTCACTTCTCAGTCTCAGTAACAGAATTCACTTGTAAATCAAAAATTCGTTAATCAAAGCACATTGTTACTGGGTTTCTAGGAGGTAGGTGATGAGGCACCAACAGTTCGTATTTCACACGGTTCATGCTTGGTCATATACAGTATAAAAAAACACTTCTCTGGGCCAGGAGCTCCAGTTTTATTATTCAATGCTTATACAAACTTCATGAGATTAAGGAGCAATGATGACATGGTGTATTTACATACCATGTCACCACCAAATTGTTGTGTGCTATGAAATAAATATATATAATATAACATCTACATACCCTCTTTATGAATTCACTTGTAAGTGTTTGATCATACATCACCATGTTATGGTCTAACAGTTCTAGCGCAGCTCCCAATGCGAAGGCAAGAGCTTCACCCTACAAAAAAACAAACGTAATATTTCATGATACAGTGAATTCAATATCTACATAACATTTATTATGCTGGACATGTTACTGAAGTCAGCGATGTACATACACAGAATCTTGATCTAATACCTTGCAAGCGTTATTGGAGATCACATCGATTAGAAAGGTGAGGCCCTTCTTTTTAATGAAATAGTCAGCAAAAGTTGGATCTGATGATGCTTTGCATAACTTTTCATAAGCAGTGACCTTTTCATCAAGATCACCGGCAGTGTCTTTCAGACATCGGAGAATATCAGCGACAGCTTTTCCCTACACAAACAGAATAAAAATGTTAAATCAAAATATAAATATTTACTAATAGAGGTTACTGATCCCAGTGCTGATTAAAATTTAATTATCGATAAATCATAATTCCAGGAAATTCCCTAAAGCCTGATCCTCTTTATTTATATAGGTGTACAGTACGTCATTTATTGATTTAAAAAGCTGCGAGACAAACATCTAGCATCTAGCGACAAGCATACCACNTAAATAACACGATAAAACTTACTCATAGTTGACATCGTACTATTTTAGTTTTTTGTGGAAAATTTCAACCATAACGCGGGCCGAAAAAAATAGCCTCGTGTTGGAGACCCCTGACATATACTATATCTCCAAGTGGTACGCAATAAGAAAAAGGTTGGAAACCACTGCTCTACGGGCTGCAACAAATAATGTGGCAGGCTTGTAGTTGGACTTTCTTGATTTATGGGATTGGGATGATACATATCTACTCACATTTGTTTGTCATCTCTTCAATCGGTGGTTTATGTGTGTTGTTGTCAACATCGCAGTAATACAAAAACTTATGATTTGGAGACAAGCGACAACACCAGTGAGATTTCTCTGTAAAAACAAAATAATACTTTTGATACAGAGATAATTTCACTAGATTCCTGTTATCAGTGACAGAAATGTCCCAGGCATCCTTCGCTTACTAGGCCCAGCAGTACATACCACGCAGTGGTGCAAACAAGTAGGCTATAGATTTCACTACTATATAATATTGATGTGCTAGGGGTTACCTTTTGATAATTAATGGGAAATCCCTTGGGATCGGGGAGTTATCCAAGACAATTTTTTCAGCCATCTTTTTGTATTTAACCACAGGGGCCCATTATTCACAACATGCAGTGAAGCCAGGTAGTAGGCTATAGCTTCCACTACTCAATATTATATTGTAGCGTTAGGGGATCCTTTTGATAATTAATGGAGAATCCCTGGGGATCGGGGAGTTATCCGAGACAATTTTTTAGGCATCTTTTTGTATTCGACCACAGCGGCCCATTATTCACAACATGCAGTGAAGCCAGGTAGTAGGCTATAGCTTCCACTACTTAATGAATATATTGAAGCATTGGAGGGACTTTTTTAGGGGGGATTTTTTTTATTCAACCACAGCGGCCTCATCTTTTACCCACTGCCAAAATGACCAGTTAACCATTACTGTAATAATCCCTTTTAATCCACTAGCACCAATATTGAATAATTTCCTACCACGTAATTTCCTGTTGGAAATCTTGTTGAACACTGTCCCAGACTTGAGAACATTCAGTCTCTGCTCTTTAACAAGATCCACAATCTGAGGTCTCAGCTCTTGTTGAAGTTCTCTGAAATTAACAAACCATCAGAAGGAACTAAAATATCTTGAATACAGCTGGAAGAGGAGTAAGCAAAGTGGACTGAGATAACGGGATGGCTTAACTGTCTGACCTTTTATCATGATCAGGTGCAGTTCATTAGCTTCTTCATTGGATGCAATTAAAATCGAATATTGAATTAGAGAATGTCACTTACACAACAGGTCTTGCTTGAGAATCAAATTCTTCCTTGTCGAGCCTTTTCCTCTGTCGTATCTTAAGTATCTCATGGTAATTTTTATCGTTCAGTTTCTGACGGAACGAATCGAGAGAAGTCGGTTTCGTGTTCAGTGCTAGAATGACTTGGTCATGTACAACACTCATTACCTTGAAGAATAAACATATGCTTGATTAATTTTCTTTCTGATACAACTATTCAAGCAGACGACAGTGTCATCAAATAGTTTTAAGATACACAGAGTAACCTCCCTTGTATTTATAAAGGTGACACACAAACAATATAACATATATGAAAAGATCACCTTATCGAAATCATCCCTTATTGCACTCATTTCTTTCCAAGTTTTGTTGAGCAATTGAATGCAGATGCAATAGAATTCCTCAATTGAATGATCATGTGTAAAGAACATGGCGTAGTATTCCTCACCAGTTTCAGTCGCTGAAAATAAAAAATATTATATTAGCAAACTGCATGTCAGTTACTCTATTTCAACTTCAATATGTTAAGACAACTGCATGTCATATTAATAAAGAGAACAATATGTAAATCTTATATATAAAGCTTTCTCACGTTGTTCGCCGATCTTCAGTATCTCACAAATCATTTTCACCAAATAAACCGAGCTCTTTGCGAACGGACATTCGTGCTTGTCGCCTTTGGCGCTGTTCTCCAGGACAAGCTGATAAAAGATATAACTTTATCATAGCTGATGGCATACTGTCACGCAGTTATAATTCGGCAGCGTTTTCATGTGCTCTGCGACAATACGATTACTACATAGTCCGAAAACATTAGATTGATAATTAGAATCATGCTACAATCCAACCTACCACTGTTCCCCTGCAAATTAGTTACAGCATTTACATCAATGACGAAAATGGAAATTATATGTGGATGGAATAGAGTTTCTTAAAGCTATTCCTTGTACTGTATAACACAAAACTCAGGGAGGAGTTTCGATTTGAAGTGATAAAAGAAAATAAGAATGCAGAAGATATGTTTTCTTCTTCTTAATGGGCTACAAGAGAGTTTTCTTGCATACCATCCTGCTCTCGTGTGAGAGATTTATAAACACCTCTATTTCCAGCGAGAGTTCTATTTGAAGTGAAACAAGGGTACAGTACAGTAGAGCTAACCTTCACATAATTGTCCTGTTGATTTCGTGCAAAATATCTCATGCAGTCGAGAGAAAATACTCCAGGTGGTATCATGTCAAACTCCAAAATAGGATTATTATGGTTCTGGGAATAAAAGAAACTTCATTTATCTCTTTGTACTTTGCTAAATAAAATAGAGTAGAGATAGCTGTATTAAAAAAATACCACTATATTAAATGAAATACTAATAAAATGTTATACTAACTTCAAATCCAAGTTTCTTGAAATCTTCGGAATTAAAATATGCAGGTCGTTTCGAAGTTGGAGAAGTCTCGCTGCTTGAATCGAAGGCAATGTTACGAAGTTCAAACAGCAAATCACGTTGTTCCTGACGTAGATAGGTAAAAAACAATTGTAGATAATCTATAAGGTCGATCATCGAATTATAAAGTTTAGCCACCATTGCTGTGTAGAACAGGATTTACCTTCTCTTGTGAATTTAATTTAGACATCATTCTTTCTTCAAGCAGGTTGAAGGTCAACACTTGGAGAACATAGAGTTGATGTGCCATCTCTGAACTAACAGTTTTTGATGTCCTGATAACTTGCTGAAGAAAGAAAAATATATAAGAGAATATTATGTAACTTTATGTAACTGTATTTCTTGTTTTTGATATACATTCCACGAAAAGATGATACCGATAATTAGAAGAATGTTGATTATCCTGGATTTATTATACCCTGACCGTTCAGAGCTGTTTAGAATAGTAAATCTAGTAAAGAACATAACTCACATTTAATACTACCGTCCTGAACTGTTTCTGAGCCATAGGGTCTGAAATTTTCTGAAAAATAAAATCAAGTATTAAAGAATTTTCAGGGTATTGCAAAATTGAATAATATACAAGCACGCTGAAGTACTGTACAGTCACATCAGAAAAAAGTATTTTCATTGGATTCGCATGTTTTCTATATCACAGTAACCAATTCTAATGTAGAAAACATTTCTATGATTGAAACATCATAAAATATACAGGTTATAGATCCATGTATGACTTAATTCCAATTCGACTTATATCGGTGAAAATGTAATAGGGTTGTAAGTCAATGAGTATAATACAGATAGGAAATCCTTACTCTTCTTCCCATTATCCTGGATCCATCATCAGGTGTCCGTAGAAACAAAGCGTTGATGAGTGCAAGCGTGTTGTGCTGTATCTCAGTGTTCGATCTTTGCAGGTGATTTGTGAGATTCATGATCGTGATTTCCTGAGCCACAATACTGTACAAATGCTGACTGAAAAGGATAAAATATGAACGAATGGAACATGGAATATAATGATCACATTATCATATATAAGGACAAATAATGGCAACAAAATTTATATATATATATGGATAATAGAAAAGGGTCTTTCAAAATATTTCGAATGAAGTTACAGCTTGAAAAATACAGATCAACAACAACTCATATTTAAGAATGTGAAATTATGAATGATATATTAAAGTAAATACCTATTTATTACAGCGGCTTCAAGTATTGCTAATGACCTTTGTAGTATAGTTGCATCAATTTCTTTGCTATCTCTTGCATAAGAACCGATCTGTAATACAAATATATATATAAAGATAATGTGACTATACAATAATAATGTAATCAAAATGATGCTGTAATAAGCGATAGAAAAACAATATAATTATTATAACTATTGAAAATATTACACACATTTAGGAAAGCTATTATTGTGAATTCAATGGACTTTGTGTATGTGTCCCTTTAAAAAGGGTAACTATTTAGTTAATCTGTAATTTGGCCCAATTAATTTATTCACTTCTCAGTCTCAGTAACAGAATTCACTTGTAAATCAAAAATTCGTTAATCAAAGCACATTGTTACTGGGTTTCTAGGAGGTAGGTGATGAGGCACCAACAGTTCGTATTTCACACGGTTCATGCTTGGTCATATACAGTATAAAAAAACACTTCTCTGGGCCAGGAGCTCCAGTTTTATTATTCAATGCTTACAAACTTCATGAGATTAAGGAGCAATGATGACATGATGTATTTACATCCATGTCACCACCAAATTGTTGTGTGCTATGAAATAAATATATATAATATAACATCTACATACCCTCTTTATGAATTCACTTGTAAGTGTTTGATCATACATCACCATGTTAT
Source organism: Halocynthia aurantium (assembly GCA_013436065.1). NCBI lineage: Eukaryota > Metazoa > Chordata > Ascidiacea > Stolidobranchia > Pyuridae > Halocynthia > Halocynthia aurantium. Next base: position 10,273 of record QXVX01003723.1, read on the forward strand.
GGTCTAACAGTTCTAGCGCAGCTCCCAATGCGAAGGCAAGAGCTTCACCCTACAAAAAAACAAACATTATATTTCATGATACAGTGAATTCAATATCTACATAACATTTATTATGCTGGACATGTTACTGAAGTCAGCGATGTACATACACAGAATCTTGATCTAATACCTTGCAAGCGTTATTGGAGATCACATCGATTAGAAAGGTGAGGCCCTTCTTTTTAATGAAATAGTCAGCAAAAGTTGGATCTGATGATGCTTTGCATAACTTTTCATAAGCAGTGACCTTTTCATCAAGATCACCGGCAGTGTCTTTCAGACATCGGAGAATATCAGCGACAGCTTTTCCCTACACAAACAGAATAAAAATGTTAAATTTGAGTAAAATTATCTACTAATAGAGTTTACTGATCCCAGTGACGATTAAAATTTAATTATCGATAAATCATAATTCCAGGAAATTCTCTAAAGACTGATCCTCTTTATTTATGTAGGTGTACAGTACGTCATTTATTGAT
>QXVX01003753.1:0-58365 GCA_013436065.1 Halocynthia aurantium
TCATCGTTAATTTCATATTATAAGTATATACCGTACTTTCGGATGGATTACCCAAGGATTGTCTATGGTTTTACATGAAAAAATCAAGGGTGCGAGTTATCCTACGAAGCGGGTAATACATGATTTTATTTTACGAGATCGCTTGCACTCTACAGATACGTACAGTATATCGATAACTCCGCCGCACTTTTATTACGTAACACGACGTTAAAGTCGTTAAAACTCCCTTTTTCATATATACAAGTGCGTTGTTTTTAGTTGGTAATGCCATTAGACTACAATTTCACTGGGTAGGAGTAACAGTTGAAATCCCCTCTTTTGTTTTGAGGTTGCGGAGAGAGAAAATTGCGCACTCCCGGGCTTAACCATTTGGCCAACGAAAGAACGGAAGAAACCGTTCGCCTACCTACTACTAATTACGCGGAAAGCACGTAATCGAAGAACAGATTTGGCGCATTTTCTATTGCGCAGTTAGTAGTCACTTTGTAAGTACATAGTAAAACTGGATTTTCCTGCGAGTTATACATCGNAGGATGCCGGAAAAACAATGTTCTACCTGTATGTACTTTTATTGCAAACTTTGATGTCTGGAAATCCGGTCAAATGTGTTTGAAATAAAACTCTTCTGTATATAGTTGAATTTCTGTAGACATTCGTTCCATACACAGCCGCTTATTCCTTTCAAGTCATTTTACACATAGGGTTTCGGTGTTAATTGCCACAAGCAACACAGAAATAATAAGCATTGAAGTCCTTATTAGATTGCACAAATTACTAACAGACACTAATGTCTTTATGGATGGATTCCAATTGAACACTGAATAGTTATATGATTACTCGAAGTTTTTTCAAAAATACTAATAGTGTTTTAAAAATACTAAAATCAAGAAAAGTAAAAAAGGTTTCCAAAAGGTTTTAATTCCAGTAGAAAACAAATTAGCGGAATTAATCGGCCGTTATTCAATCCGATGACTTCTTCTCTTCTGTCGGCAAATTGCTGAACATAAGGGGGACAGGTATGTCGTCCATATTAGGTAACAGAAGAAATTTCTGGAAACGAAAAAGTTTTAAAAAACAGTCTTCGGGAAAAAACAAAAATTTGGTAACTCACATTGAATTCTTGTAATAACTTTTTCTCTATCCAGTCAGTTACAGGCGTGCTGGTGAAGGCCCTCTCGCCAAACTTTGGAAGGGCTCGTAAATGCATGAGTGGTTGGTCCTTGAAGCCATACCTAATACATCCAAAGAAGTTAAAAAAATCCTAGATCCAAGAATTCAAATGATGATTTTAAAAAGAGCATGTTTTCAAAGACTAAGAACAGAAAATTCAGACAGAAGTTTCAGAAGTGTATTAATTTCTATCTGTTCAATACAGTTTCGTTATTTACCTCTCATCGTTAATTTCATATTATAAGTATATAGTTAGATTTGATACAGAAAACAGGAAGATCTAGAAATCCAGAACAAGCACACACTTGAATTCCTCTTTCTTTATACGATAAACAACAGACTGTAGACGTACCAAATACGATCCGATGGTGGCGGAGGAATATTTACGCACAAAGTACCCTGACACTGAAGTAATTCTGCGGTCAGAACGAGCGGAGTGTTGGAAACTGTTTCCAGTTTTTTCCGTATATATTTGTTCTCGGTGGCACGTTGGAAGTACTTAGATTTTGTGATGCTGTCCACAATTCTGACCTAAGAGCAAAACACAATATATCTTTAATTTGTCAATGCGAAACCAAGATTTTATGTCAAGATTAGATGTCATACCCAGCGTTTTTCCTGCTGTGGAGTCGAAGGTGCGGATGACGTGGCACCCGTGGAGGCAAGAGTCTTCGATCTTTCCTTTGGCTTCGTCGGAGGTTGGTTGTCATTACTACTGGCGGTCAGGTAATTAAGGGGGGACGAGAATGCGCTGTGGAAAAAAGTTTCGATTCGCTATCAAACGCACTTGATCACATTTCTACAGATACTTTTAAATTTAAGGTAGAGGATGGCACACAATGGGCCGCAAATTCTATTTGAGCCGTTCACAGGAATTCTCCATGATATTTTTGTAGAGTATAATGTTACAAGGCTATGAAGCATGATTGAAGATATGATTTTTGTATCAAATTATTCAGTTGTATGAATAATAATTGAATGTTTTTTCCAATTAACTCCCAATATTTAATGGTATTAGTTTTTTGCCAGATGTGGCCCGCTAGAAACAGATGTGGCACTCATGGATAAAAATTTGCCTCTCTCTGATATAAAGTAACCCAACCTGTCACTGGATACAGCCAGTTGCACTTGATCGACTATTTGCCTCTCTCTGATATAAAGTAACCCAACCTGTCACTGGATACAGCCAGTTGCACTTGATCGACTATTCGCGACACTGCAGAAGCTTCATCTTCATCATCGGATGACTCTGCGCTATCTTCTTCATCACTGTTTGTGATAGCAGATGTATCATCAAGTCTAAGAATACAGTGCATAAAATTAAAGGATGCTTAAACTGAGTACTTCGAAGGCTATCCCGGGTCGCTCTGCTAGTATATACATATACATAAATTAGGCCATACTTTTTTTTGTCTACGGTGAGTATCGGATGCTGCTTTCCCAGCTTGGTCAGGACCATCTTTGTTTCTAACGTCATTTGTACAGCCCCACTGTAAGTGATCTCCATGTCCAACCAAACGCCCTGGAAAAATAGCACAGAATAAACACTTGATTTGAAGAACGTAGACACATAGACAAATATATATGGCTTTTCTCTAGGTCTTTCATACCTGTGAATCTATCTTTGGTAATGATATCTTGTGCACGAGGGGTATAGTAGTTCCTAAATCCATTTCAGTAAGCTTCAATCCATCCATGAAATACGGCAACTAGAGAACAAATAGAATTTTTACTACTTTTTACTCTACCCATATAAGAATTTTCCCATTATGAATTGCCTCAAATCAAATACATCCGTCATACAAATGTGATTCATTTTACTATTAGCTTTTTTGATAGTTTGGGCAACATGACGCCATATGCCATTTCCGTTGAGTGCTTCACCTCTTTGGCTGTGATGTTACTATAAGGAATCTGTCACCACTTTACTACTATTCAGCAGGAGTGTTTTGAATTACATTATCACAGTTATGACTGGATCGTTGAGATCTATAAATGGCATCGCAAAATAGGCAATGTACTTCGTGTTCCTTGTTTGAGAGGCAACGCGACAAGAGGCAATACAAATAAAAGTATGTGTGATACTTGAAATGTCAAAAGTAGAGTTCATTCATTTGATGTTATACCAGAAGGTTTCATTGCATTTGATGCTATGTATGATTGTATGTATGTATGACCATACCTTTTTTCACGTCTTATTTTGGTTAGTGTGGGTTCACTATAGTTATCATCTTTATCATCATTGTTCTCATAGCGTGCAGATCAAAGCATTGTCAAGTGTAGGGTCTACTATGAGGTTCGCGAACGCATTATTTATAACCACATTCATTATGTGTATCCACCTCACGAATATCGACTTAATGACGTACGTCGCAGACCGAATTAAATTCTCTAAGAGAGGACTGTACAAGTAACTGTATGAAAAAGGTAACTACCTTAATCTTTTCCAATTTCTTCTGGATTTTCGTCGACAACCAATCGGCCCATTTGGGACGTCGTAGGAAATCGAACATGATACGGCCGATAACTACGTTGAACCACGCTACCTCTAAGCCGGGTTCGTCTGGAGATGGACTTCTCTAAAAGTTTGTGATTTAATTAAATATAACATCAACACACATTACTTCAGAAGTTACTGTAGTAAGATCATGAAAGGTAGTCTAACGGCGAAGGCGAGAAAAAACAAATTTGATACTGTAAATACAATTTCAGTTACTAGTGTTAGCCAAGTGAAATTAATTAGAAAATTCATAGTTCCATCTTTGAGCCGTGTATTTTGCAGTACAACTGTACTGCTACTAATTAAAGAGGTGAAAACTACATTTGCCACAGTTGCAGTATAGATCAGTCAGCAGCGACTGTACAACGTTACTCTTTTGTTAATCAAGGGTCTCAAGACTAGTTGCTGTTCATTACAGAAGAATTGTAATGAAGCAAAAGAGGTCACAAAATAATAGTCTAAATATTTTATTTAATCAAGAGCTGGTCCCAAAGCGTTAGGAATGGCGCTAAATAGCATGAAATCTCTCTTAGGGTTAGGGTTTGTTATACACTTGGTTCAAACAGTTTTTATTACATTGTGAGTTGTGTTACTTCAACATCTGAAGAACCTACCAATATTTGTCTTGGCTGTGACAGAACAACTCCCGGAGTACCTCCATCGTACGGGTTTGACAGTGAAGAAAAATGAACGCTGTCTGCGGTAATCCCTTCTTTTTTAGTCTCCGGTGCAGAAGTACCTACGAGAGAAATACTAAGATTAAAGTAAATAAATTAAGGTTAGACATAGCTAGTTATGCTGGGAAAAGTACTAAAAGTCACTTTTGAACGAATTGACTTATGAATGGCCGTAACAACTCGTTCGAAGCTTGGAAAGCTTCCGTAGCTATGAGAGCTTTCCCATTAACCGGGTCAGTATCCAATAACTACAAAATGTTATATATATTTTTGTTCCATCTCTAGTGGACACGACCTTACCACTTTTGACAACAGTATATACCGCAGGATCCGGAAGCAGACGACACATAGACATATAATAGTCACGGTATGTCGCAGCGGGATCAAAGCCTGATTTGTCTTTATTGCCGGCAAGCTTTTGAGAAACCTCATCAGATTTAGAGCTGTCTGAATGCGAGGGACTTCCTGAAATCTTCTTTTCTGCATTGGTGACCTGATGTCAACAGGGATTAGTACAGTTAAATTATTTTAGAGAAGAAAATGACTACTCAACGTATGTATGTGTGATAAATATTTAGAATCTTCTATAGATTTTGCTCCGACCCTACCTTAGATGCCTCTGTTTCTTTCGCACTGGCTGATAAAGCAATTGCAATTGCTCGTTGAAATCTAGAAATAAGAATTAGAAAATTAGAATAAAACACTGTAGAATGAATACTCCAAAAAGCAACTTGATGTATTGTACCTGTAAAACCATTCTTCCTTTTGTCGTTCAGTACGGCCGAACAAGAAAACTTTTTCCACCAGGTCATTTTCATCTATAATGTCATACGAGTCGGCTGTACGAAACAAAGAAATGCATGAAAACTGAGCAGTTATACCAATAGAAAATTTAACAATCCTTCCTTGATAAACTGCAGTTAAGTTCTACCCTACTGGTAAAGCTCAATTTTAGACCCCACTCTCCTGGATAGTGGAGAAATCTTGATAAAAATAACATTATTTTTGCTAATATTTATATATTTGTTTTGAGAAATTCTGTGTACGTTTATTTACATTGTTCATTAGGTCTGCATATTGTCCATACACAGCTATGTTATTATGTAGCTGATGTGTGTGCCACATTCTAACTTCCAGCAATAAAATTTTATAAATAAAACATCAGCCAATAGATTACCGAGCTTACCGCTAGACTTAGCAGCCTTTTTCTGTACTTTGCGGTTCGCATCAGCATTCTTGTTGATGTATGACGGAGTGAATTCGATACAAATTGGATATTTTTTGCTCCAAACACGTTTTTTCACCAACCCATGAGGCACTAGATATACCTGCAGGGAGAAGAAATAAAGAATGAAGATTTATATATGGGTTGTCACAGAATGTAAAATCTTGAAATAATCAACAATATACAGAAGAAATTCACCAATGATGAATAGAGTAAATAGTTAAACCAAGAATTATCATCTACTCTACATAGTTAGCTAGTACAGTGGTTCTTAAACTTTTTAACATCATGGCACACTGGAGATAATGCATTCAATTACTGGGCACTCTACATGGAAATGAAGTTTACATTTTGAAAATGAAAAACTAACGATCACTTTGAGATACTTTCCCCGGTTGCCATGCCTACCTACCTACTGTGCTGGTACGCTGCGGTGTTCCAATAGAGAAACACTATGCTAGCATATATGCATGCAGCAATAACGATATCCATCTGACAATGGTGTGCAATCTAATATAAAGAGACGAGTTGTTTGTGGTTTTTTGGTGAAATTCATGCCAATCTCGTTAGCTTCTTGCACATTGCTCTATCCAAATACACTAGAGAGACTCACCCAAAATAGGTCTATCACCATATCCATAGGGAATATAATTTCAGCTCTCCAACGCAAAACAAGCTTTAACTGTATGTATCGCTAAATATGATACTTATATCATTGAAATTTTTGTATTGTATCTTTACACGGCTTTCAATATAATTGACGTATCCGGAATTGTGCGTTTGATATCATATTTTTACTTACGGGCGTTGTTTAACCAAAAACTTTATATATTTTTACACCTTTCTGTATATTGAAGAATGATCTGCAGAGTTCCTCTGACTGAGTAGACTTGATGAAAGATACTACATATGAATATTTCATTAGCCAATTGCTTTCGAACAGAGACTAACCTTGGCATTGGAAACGTTGTACAAGCGTTGATGGATTACATTTGAAACCGGTACGCTTCCTTCTCCGAATGTAGCGCGCCTTGCGATGTTTCTGTTTGCAAAAAAAGATGAACAACTGTTTATGCCATAGTAATTGTGTATATGAACCCTGGACATATATCCCCGAACACTAAAGTACCTGCGAGGAGTCTGAAAACGTAACGTTGACCCTTCTAAAGTTACGAATACAGAACGGGTGCAGCTGATGTGGTAGGTGTCCACATCATATCTTTGCATTTCGTTCATCCACCCCTACGAGAGAAATAAAATTGTATGTATTATATGCAGAGATATAGATTCGGATAGAAGTTATACAAATAATCTTCAAAGTACGGGAGTTGTGGCACTGTGGCATTGCTCTGACATTCCAATTGCAGAGACGGAAATAAAAAAATTATAATTCAGTCATTGGTATTTAATGAGAAATGCTGACGTACTGAAGGATAAGACTTGAGCATGATTTCATCCCCTACACACCCCTAGGGAGCTTGATCCCAATTTCTTTTTGTTCATGCAATTATTCTGGGATGCACGTCCATACCAAATTAGGTAAAGATCCATTAAAAAAAGGAAATGTTGTTTCAAGACAAACAAACTTTCGCGCTCATCATATAGGTTTATGATAAGAGATATGCTATGGGCTTTTCGCAAAGTTGACCATTAGCATGGAAAAAAGCTCTGAGCATAAGTAGATAGGTGATGCAACTATATGGAGGGGATTTTCTTCTATTTAATTTTCACAACGATGATGGTTGATACTTTACTTTCGCAAACATGTTTGTTGGTTGAGGGAACATACACATGTACTGTTGGATTAAGGAAGATATTGAATTGCCATATTGACTATGTACATACAGGGTTTCACAAATACTATTTAAGTAGGAGACCAGTTAACCAGAATAAAATGTGAATATTTTTAAAATTGAATTCGAATTTCAATATTTCAAAAATCATTGTCATGAATTACTACAATCCCTAAAGCATGATGCTGAGTATACTAAAGAGTTCACGAACTCCACATCAATATGCTTTTATGAATGCATGATGTCATGGGGCTTTCTATTACCTTGAAAGGCTGTGTCGGGTCATAGAGAGACGTGGGAATATGGTGTGGTACGCTCAGGTTAATGTACGGTAACTTGATGGGAGCAGGCACACGTTTCGTGTTGGAAACAAAAAGACACAGGAACAGGGACGTCGACATGGAACCGATAATGAAACCTGAAACGATGTGATATATATATATTATTCACCATAAAACATCTCTCGATCAATCACACATGGCAAAATATATTAACAATCACAACGGGTTGCTGAATAATTCATATATTCACGAGATTTTAATACTATATGAAAATTACAATACTCACAGGAAACTGCGATGATCAAATACGGTGGTTTGGGAAAGATTAAAAACGCATAGACGAAACACGACAACGTTAGTAGTCCAAATAAGGAAATAGAATCAGAAGACTCCTCATAATTGTCTTCCTCTTTGTCATGGAGCACAATATCCTGGATATGTTCACCACTGAGTTTTACTCTGTAAAATAAATTATTAATTATAATTACCTGCATATGTATCTTAAAAATGTTCTGTTTTGCATTTACACACATTTACCACATGGCAATGCAAATTTTCAAATGGAATAAAGATGCAAATTAAAGGAACAATTAGTCACAAATTTAGCAGCAACAGTATTACTGGCTGTTATGATTAAAAATATTGCAGTAATAGATGTCACAAGAAGTCGTAGCAAAATATTTGATATACGCAACTATACAAACTATTTACCATTATGAAAATGAAGGTGTAAATATTCTATTGGTCTCTAGGCTAGTGTATAGAGATTGTGTGATTCAATGCTGCAAATGATATCATCAATTCCCACAAGTAAGAGGCTGAGAATCTACGGAACTAATCATACATCCTCTTATTTAAGTGACACCATGTTGTGTAAGCCTGTAACTAAATTTGAGGAATTTGATAGGAATATCACGTAATATTTTATTTGGCCAACATTTTATTCATGGAGATAAGAATGTGGTAATATTAAATGATTTTATTGGAATGATTTCATTAGATGACTGAATCTTTTTCCTATCACTGTTCTGTTCAAGGTCTTTGACATAATAGAGTGGTATCGAGATATTGTTATCTGTGCGGAATCTCTACTGTTTTGGCTCGCGCTGAGAGACGGTAGGGAAACAAGTAAGTCTAGATTCGTGAGTTACTATGTCATTTCATCAGCTACAGAATCGATAGGACGCATCATTCCATGAAACATGCAATTTCACGGAACGAGTGTATTACATATCAATATAATTAGTATGCTGCAATGAATGTGTTCGAGTAACCACCTTTCTTTCCATACATCACTCTTGGATTGTGTCGCTGCAGGAATGTCTTTTTGCGATCCGCGGCTCATCGGTGATTTCACATCGCCCTCTTTTCGTTCCTGCTTCTCGGCCAGAGTTGAGAAAGTCATGGACACAGTTTTGGACCTGTATTTTGAAAATGCAGATATAACAACAGATCTCTAAACTAATTAATTACACATTCCCGTTCAACAATATATTTAATATATATTATACCTTGGCGCAGACAGTCTCTCAGTTTCACTATGATCCAATGAATATCTGGGTTCCGGACGAGGCTGGGGAGCTTTAAAGAGAAAGGTGAAATCACAGAATTACCAATCTCACATTCGCCAAGCACCAATGTTGGATGTACTGAATAATTTGTGCAATAAAATCGATATCCTTCCGTAAAATCAATAAATGTTGGTACACATTGACAGAAAATTTCAAAGCTTATGTTATCCACACCATCTCACTATTGAAAGGCTTATTATTATCACTGTAATGCTGTAATGGATGTTGCTACGTATTGCACTTACCACTCGTGAAGTTCGATTCTGAAGATGACCGTTTCCTGGATTCCGGTTCATTCTATTTTGAACAACGACATTTTAATTATATTGCATATTAAATTGTAATTAATCATTACATATCACATCAGATTATTACGGTGCTTGTACCCAGAAAATTTCCTTCTTTTGGTATTTCCCATTACTTCTACTTTTAGGTTACTGAATATTGCATCCTAATCAATCAAATGTTTCATTGAGTTGACATGACATCTTGTATAATATATTGGTAGAACCAAAGATACATCATTGCAATTCACTGAAGCAATAAATGTCATGTCAGCAAGGCCCACGTAAAACGATATATGGTTCCCCCAAGCATGAAGGTTCCATACCCAAAAAAAGTACCCAACTAAAATTGTTATTTAAACAGAGACAAAGTGAGGGAAAAAATTAGAATTCCAAACATCACTGTGTCTTCAATAAAATTTGAAATTCACCGGAGGAGTTTCTTTGGGAACATCTTCCCAAGCCCTCTTCATAGCTTGCAGAGGTTCGACCACTTTCCCTCTCCAACCCTACGGAAATATAATAAAATACAGGTAAACACAAGTTCGAGATCGCAAGCTACATTACTACTAATTATAATATTATATATTGAATAAAATATTGATGAAGAACACTCACTTTAATTATGGAGTTATCTGCGCTGAAGCTCAGATGGCTGAATATATCACCAGCTTGGGATTCATTCTTCGCCTCGATATCCATCTCATCATCTCGCACGGTGTCAAAATCCGAGGAACCTGCGAATCTAGCGTACTGAAAGGCTTTAGCCTGGGGGTTATCAGCAACGCCGCTGCCAGTATAATGTTGAATGTTTCTTTTGATCGCTGAAAGCAACTTAGTTCTCGCTTTTGGGTTGAACAATGCGCTGGATATCATCGCAACGCTCTGCTTGCTGGAGTTTGACTCGTGGAGCAGATCGGGTGGCGGCGGTCTGGGCGGTTTTATCCCTTTACTACGTGGAGAGTATTTCTGTTTTGCTATGATTTCATTTTCGAACTCGTCCTCTTCGTCAGATGACAGTTCGGAATTTTGAACTGCAAGAGGGTGATCTTCTACCAATTGGGATAACTGAGAGACGGGCGCCTTACCCAAGGATGAACTGGTACTGCGGGATGCAGAGTCTTCAGTAGCTGAATACACAGAGGGCACCGCATTGGGTTCTGGAAATAGTACATCTCTTTTAACCTCTGGAAAATTATCAAATTTTCCGGCAGAAATATCATATTCAATTCTTTCCTCCTTTGCTTGATGCACTCCACCTGCGGTACTTGGATCAATTGGTTTTTTATTAGTCATTGAATGTAACAGCTTCACATCCTGGATTAAAATTTCCTCGTTCACCGGTAGCTCCATCAGCGGATCCACTATTTTTTGTACAAAATTTGTTCCATCTACGCTTGCAAACTCTTGCTCTGGCAAGAGTTTTTCAGAATTCATTTCCATCTTGATACGGTTATTATTTTTCTCAGTTTCGTCCGTAGACTCTGGTTCTTCGACTACTGAATGGACGCTGACAATCTGCTCATCATCGGAGTCGCTATGTTTCAAATCATTAAAATGCAGAGATATATTGCTCGCAGCTTTGGCTGCTCTCTTTTTGTTTCTATGCATTTTTAAACACAATGCAGATCATCATTTAATTATTTTCCTGCATGACTCATATTACTGGAATAAATACAAAAATGAAATAAAGTATAAAGACAGGAAGGAAGACTAAAATAACAGCATTTATAATTTACTGAGAATCAACAACTACATCCCAAAACTGCAGCAGAAGAGTATGCTGACTCCACTGTTGGTTAAACGTGATCAAACGTATTACTAGTGATATGCTGTTCAGGTGACTGGCATAGTCGGTAAGGAAATCTACCTATCTTCAAATTATCATGTGGATATGATAGCTGAGCTGAACAATAGAAATATATCATTCACTCCACTTTAATATACGAGATCAAGTCTTAAAAATTGCATGAAATTTCTTACTCCCACCTTACTCTCCAAATATCTGAGGAATAAATAATGGCAATCAATCAACAGCCAATTGACATATATATTGAATTGGGCGCAACACTATCAGCTCGATTCCTATGTGGTCATTGCAATACAGATACTTGAATTGGTATTTATACTGTCTATGTAGGTCAAAATCACTTGCTTTTTGACTCTCTTGAGTCTACTACTAGTTATTAGCTTCCACATTTCATAATACCAACATTCAATATTCAACTGGTGGTATGCTAGTCGGCCTTCTAAGTACAAATTCCTACTTCAATGTAGATACAATAGTGCTAGTATCTAGTAGTGTGATCCCTGTGAAAATCTGGTCACGTGAGGTGAGCTCAGGTTAGGCTGTGTTAGGGTAAGAGTAAGTATCAATACTCCCTTCACCCAAACCCCATCTAAGATGCCCTTTAACTGACGAAACATAACCGGGCTTTCGCAGGGAGCACACTACCAGACTAGTACAGATTAAATCACCCAACAAGGCCTACCAACGTGCAGCTTATTATAATTAAGTAACGAAGGATTAGGTTTCATTGCTGTGGTATATTTTCGATTTTTTCAAGCTGGCCTTTGAATTTACATCAACATTTAATTTAAATACATATACGCACGGCAGTTTATTTTGACGAATCTTCTGACTTATAAATTTACAGTTCGATCGGCACACAGGGTTGATATACAATCGTGTATACGAATCAAAACCATCATAATTGATCATGAAATAATTTTTTTACACGATAAGAAAAACTCTTGCAGTGCAATGAAAACAACACCAACCTCATCCTCCACCTAGCGTTGGTTCCCTTTGCTGCAAATACATGTTGGATTTTTTAGTCGCATGATGTCGCTAAGACACCCGCAGGTTCATTCATCTTTTACCGAGGGGAAGAAATATTCACAGAAATATATCGGTGGTGGTTTTTATACCAACAATACCCAACTGTATGAGCAGGGTACCGGTAACACGGCGGTAACTGCAGCAATGATAGGGACCTTTATGTGGGTATATAAGCACCACGATCCATCATCATCCCGTCAGTGACGGCAGACCAGCCGGGAAAAAATTTAGTAGTGTACGTCCTTTTTTTCGTCTAAATTGACTATCTTTTAATGAGAAAATAATAATGAAATATACACGGTATATACGTATGCAAAGTGGATGATGTAATCTTTCTGGGCTAGTTAACTAGATTTGTATTGTAACTTTCACCGTCACCATTTAACTTTTGATAGAGTAGCCAATATTATTACGTCTCACAGTCCATGACTATATCACCACTACATCTGATTTATAATATAGGTAGCTAGGTAATACAGAAATTATTATGGTAGTCGTCTAACGACTGTCGTCTGCTTGGATAGGAATGCAACTGAACTGATTCACATCCAGTCAGATATTATGTTCGGTGTTTTATATATTTCTCTGTAACACTTATCCTCTACTCTAGTGCCTGCGACTGTGAATAAGTCAACAGAAAGCTTATCAACCAACGGAAATGTTCCCTACTGGTGTAGGCATTAAGTTAATTTCAGTATTTCCGTAACAAACGACATCTGCGCCAGGGTTATTACCCTTTATAGTCTGCGTATTCATGACTAATTCAAAGCTAGGAACAATCAAATATCGCGTTAGAGCCAATTGATGAGTATATTGAGTTGAAACTAAAACCATTATGTTGGAATTAGTAAATAAATAATCACATGATATTGCAAATAATTAATATTTCTTCAATAGTAAAATAAAGCATAGTCTAAAAGCTGTTATACTTAAATACATGTATAAGTGCTTGAATGCAACAGGAAACCCCGAAGTTTAGGAACTCAACGATTTGCCAGGAAGTATTTTAAAAATATCATAGAAATGTTGACAGGAGTGAAGTACATGTACCATGCGTCGATAAAAACGGCGATTAAAGCTATAAGCATTATTACATAGATGGAAAACCAAGTCGAACTGCAGACCGTAACGTCTCAGCACCGAAAGAAATACATTATGCTTAACACTATTTCTTTTCTATAGTGAACTATTTGCCGAAGGAGTGATCACATACAAATACCACCTCCACACCGCCTTATAGCGCTCGTATCACACCATCGATGTTAAAGTACCATGCGCAAATACGTCACTAGCACGTCGTCTCGCCGTGACCGTACTGACGGAAAACTAGTAGGAGACAATACATATTGATGTTCAGCGCTATAACGCCCAGTTTTTCAGTTTTACCCAATTCATATGTATATAGGGATGACTTAATATACAGCTGATGGCTGGGGGGTTATGTTTCCGAAGTATGGGTAATTTTATTACTTTATCTAATACAGTTTGGTAGTTTAGCACATATTCAACAATTGAGACATTCAGTTCATGCTCAGAAGTACTCTGGCGGTGCTCTAACGAAAATTCTATTCCCAAGCCTATACAGATACAGTATCGTGAGTGCATGACACGGCACTCAAAGTTCAGCCATTGCATTTCATGGATAAACATACAATTATCATGTGTAACTAAGTGGCATTCCAACGTTCAGCGTTGTGTTGATAAGTAAATCCTTTGATACGTTATACAGTATATGGTATTAATAAACTGACCGAAATTTAAAACAAGCCATGTGCGAAGGAATTTTAAGGCGGCATGTAACGCCAAGAATTTCCTGAATTGTTTTATTTCGCTCGGCCGTATGTTTCTTACTATTATCAAGAGGTCGCGACAGCTTTTGAAATTCAACAGAGAAACTGTGTGCTCGACTAAATAAGGCGATAAATCAATTACATTCAGATTTTAAACGCATCGATGCATTCCTGTAGGTCTGTAGGAAGTCGAATAATATCGCAAATATGGACAAAGAATTGAACAGAAGAATTGAATAAACGCTCAAACTTTGTGTGGAAATTCGATCGGGAAGAGTATCAGCCTTTTCCAGAAAGTACTCAAGTACTTGTGAGGGAATATAAGAGCAAGTTAAACATGATATTCCATTTCTAAAAAGGTCATTAGTCAAAGTCATTGCTTCGAGCGTTTAGTCGTTAGGTTGTAACATAAAAGTGTCATAGCATTTGTTTTGTGCAAAGCATATATGAATTTTTTGATTTATATGATACATGTCTTATATGTAGGAAAAATAAGCACTGCTTTGGAATTACTCTGTGCAGGATGGGTAACAAAAAAATGTTGCAACGGTTGAGAGAGCAAAAACATTAATATCGATGTTTGTGAAATGTACTGAGGTTCACCCATTCAGCATATTTAAATTATTATATACAGTGTATTGGAGTTATATTGTGATTGAGTTGTGGATGTATTCCTACCATTCCGGGCTGAGGATGGGTAACTATTTACAATATCTAAAGCTATCGTGAAAGCTAGGAACCCCCTGTATTAACAGTGTAATTTATTGAACTAACCATTACCCAACCAAGCACCATTGTCCATGTCAGTATCGATATAGGGAGAAGTTGGTAACGAACACATAGAAACCGACTATATTCCCTACAAAACTAATGAAAGTGGCTCATAAAAAGCCACCAATATGTGCTATGCATAATATATATATAAGAGAGTTTCTCAAGTGAGGGAGACTCGTACCGCGGGGCCAAATGATACCAAATATCCGAAATCAAGACACCTAAAGTTAAATTATCAGCAAATTTGTAATTAAATAACATTAATTCGTGTTTTTTTATGACTGACACTTGATTACGCTCAATTGGAACTTAAGTTTGAACAGGCTTTAACACCCTCCACCTTGCTCGACGTAGATTCCTTCGAAAAATCCGTGGTTACAGAAGATACCTCGCTTTCAATCTCTTTCAGAAGTTTTACCAAGTTTGTAATAGCCTCCAAGCAGTCGTTGTCGGGTCCATCGTGCGTAGTTTTGTCCCCGTTGAAACCTTTATAAGTGCTGTGAGCAAAATCGATCATTCTCACGTCGACGTATCGTTTCGTCGACACCTTCGGAATTGCATCATTCGCCAAACCATCGGTATTGCAATGGCCATTTACGTTCGCGGCGCCGTTCGTCGAAGTAGGGCAGCATGTATCACCTCCCGATCGCTGCTGGTATGCCCTGCTTTCTTCTTCTTCGCCGCCTTCGTACGAGATCAGTATCGAACTGGCGTAAAAACGGAAGGTCTCCTGCCGTTCTAAAGCTTCTCTTAGAGCGATAAGGCCTTCGATCATCGGAGATATCACCTCAATGATGGTGTTGCGACCGTTGTGCAAAAACTGATGCAAACTTTCTTTAAATCCGTCAGACGATAAACCACGCCCGTAATATTTATTTCTACAAAGATAGTGGCCGCTGTCCACTTGATAAACCTGAAAGATGATTCAAATTAAAATGTTGTGATCGGCACCGGGATCAACCTTTTTTTTCATTTCAGATACGTACCTGCATTCCAGCAAGTCTCAACAGTAGCGTCCCTGTACTGCTGTGATTGGCAAGTTGTACATGTTTATCTTTCTTTTCTTGCGAGCAGTCATCTCTCTCTATCTGTCTCCCCAGTTTCAAGTCCAGGACATTGGGATGCTTGAAGCGACTGGTTACATCTTCCAGCATGAGATAACCTGAAATTAACACAGTACTGTATTTTCGAAGTACGGCATATAAGGAATTACTAATTAATAAAATAAATACTTATTAAAACCTATTAAAAAGCTGTATTGAAAAAACACAAAATGGTAAACAGCGACTCTTATGAACTGTCATGATGACCTGCATGACAGAAAAAGCCTCTAGTGTTTAGAGCACATCGACTCCATTAGAACACACATATCATAATACAAAGAAGCATTGAGATGTCAAAGAAAATTTGTCGGTTCAACCGAGTCAGCATTTAAAAATCTTCAAAAATATTACTCTCTTTGGGGCAAACAATGGGATTCTGATATAACCTCGTAGCATCTTTCAAGACAATGTCTCTATATTTAATATTTATGAATAGCGGAAAGTATAATTACATCCCAGGATTTCAAATTTGTAAAATCCTATTAAAAAATCGTCTGATCGAATGCTGTATCGGTGTTTACTGCGCATTCACGTAAGATCGGTGTTTCAATCAGCTTAGTACATGACAGGCCATGATAAAAAAATTACGCCGAAAGCAAACAGCAACCAATCCGTCAAGGGATAATGAGGATGCGCATAGAGAGAGGCTAATGTGATAAGAAGTGTATCGGATGTAAATTTACAGGATCTAGCAATATTAAGCCTTGCGCTGAAAGCATACAAAACAAAATAGGAATAGGAATATGAACAATAAGACACTAACCGGGATAGTATAATCTTATAAGTATTTCATGTTTTTTGATCAAGCATATCACTCCTTTCAATCGTATTAAACGAGAGCAGTCAGTGAAACTTTAAGGTCAACCTCGGGTCACGGGTTTAGGGTCACGCTCTCACATGTAACTTTCTAAGTTGTGGTTTGGATAGTTCATAGGTTGCTACCATCTCCCCCGCCTTCAGTTCTCCTTAGCAGCCTTGCCTTGGGAACCTCGTCACGACATATGCTATTCACAAACACCGCCTCTTTTGTTTTTCGTAATAACGTATCAACAGATGACTTTAATGGGCTTTTAGGTGTGCTTTATTTACTCAGTTCGAGTCAAGCGCCATACAGTATACATAGTAGCATCCGATGTTGCCTTTCAAAACAACTGGGCAATAGGGTTAGCAAATTTGTTTAATAACGTTCCGTGGAACTCTCGGAGAAATGCTATTCAGCCTTTGGTGTGCTCTTTATTTGCACATTAGGGTCATTGTGTATCAGGAAAATGGGCTGCATCAAATTGTACCCCAAACTCTCTCGACTAGAGACTCTGGTGCATTCAAGTTAAATACTTGATATGGTGTTCCAGTCGATTATCGATTCACAACAGATTTCGTAGTGAAATAAAATGTACAAAGTTTTTTTTACGACCAGCAACTCAACAACGTTGTTTGGTATCAAGCACTCCAGGCAGATTTGAAGCCAAATTACAAAACAAAACTGACATTGTATTGCGGTATTGCGCTGAACAACTTCCTGAACCGATGGAAGAAAAGAGTTACTACTTCACACTTTGTACAAAAATTGAAGCATTTTATGGAGTCTCATGAAGTCTCATGAAGTCTTATGGAGTCTATCAACCGTTGGGTGACGTTAAAACAATATTCAAAGATGGTTTATAGGTGGTTGGATTGAATCGTGGTCGTTAAGTGCGGGGTCCATTTGACGATCAATTCACTTTACGACTAGGTCGTTGAAGCGGACCTGTTCGTTGAGTGAAGTACCGAAAAGATGCCATGAACAATTAAAAAGCATTAATATTGAATTCCTCATGATATTCGCTATTTGCCCGAATAGGTTTTAGCTAGTAATCCACTGACACACTGTACTCAATACTAAATGACCAGCAATACTCCATTTTAATATTGAAAATCTTTCCCAATGATTTGACAACATCAAAGAAAGCCTTAATTTTGAACTCAATCATAGAATACGAATCATCGAATCATCCTTTAAGTGCATGCACAAATTCGGTTGATCGGTTCCTTCTGGGATCCCTAGTATTACAGTACTTCAAAAGCTGCTATTTTGGTTTACCGTCGTTTCAAAGCATCGATTTTTTTCAATAAATAGTTCATGGAATGACATACGTTACTGTCTAACGGTCACAGACATATCGATCAGATAAATGGGAGGAAAGAATCTTCTATATCTGCACTGGCTAACTTTATAGTGGAAGTTTATCGTCTTACAGGTAGTTAAGCTATTTATATATTGTTAAGTGCGTTTGCAAAGACTTTTATTCTCGTGCACATACTTTAATTTCTACAAGCATAAGAAAGAATTTTTTGCACTGACATATGCAAAAGTATTAGGTAATCAAGTATAAATGCTTTGGTATACCCAGGGTTGTGGAGTCGGATTTTGAAAATTCCGATTCCGTCTTTAAGGTTGTGACTGCGACTCCGCCCAAAAGGAACCGACTCTTCGACTGTCACACCACATCCCTGGCTCTAAAAGCCAATAATATTCGACAGGGGCTACTCGATTCAGGAACGGAGAATTGATATACTGTATATTGATTTCTTTACTGCTTGATAACTGATCTTGAGGACACAGTATTTCAGCCACTGATCACAGAAGTCAACTTCAATACTTAAGACTAGGCAAGTTCAAACGCATAAGCCGCTAGATTAGCGCTTCAACGATCAACAATGTACTGTACTGTACTTTGCCATGACAATAATATGAAGGAAAATATACGCTACACTAGTATGGACTTGCCTTGTAAATATAGCCTATGTGACTTTATACAGAAAACATTAATAACATAATATACAAATAAGCTTGTTTATAAGATATCAGTAACTATATATTATTGAACTTCTGTGCATAACAAGTAGAAAGACCTTCGTGTAGACACAAGGTTGAATATAGTAACAAGGGTTAAATATTTGATAGTGTTTGACATTGTGAATCCCAAGATGGCAGGATAAATTTAGCTTCGGTAAGTTCTGCGTCTGCAGACTTAACTATGATCATAATATACTCACAGGTCGTGGTTCAGTGTTAACTATTAACCCGAACACCATTTGGTTATAAACAGGAGTCGAATAGTTAATAACATGTTGTATTTCTCTGATGCCTAATAAGAAACGTGAAAAGCTCACCTCTGAGAAATTTTCCAGGACTGCAGTCCGATGACTTTCCGCCATTATCTACGGCATTACCGTTCGCATCCAAAGTGGCGCGGAGGGGTGCGCGATCAGGGGATGCACCGTCTCTTGAAAGCATGCGATTAATTTCACGTCGATGTTGACGTACTGCCCACGGGTTCACACCGACTGAATCCGTTATGGCTTCACTGTCTTTGTCGACTGTCCACGGATGACTAGTGAAGCCGTTAGTGAGATCATATTTGACTCGTTCAAGTCCCTTGAATAAAATTTTTCTGTGGAAAAAAAAGGTTGTTCACCAAACACTCACACTTACAGTGCCGTACCGCGTACATTTTATGAGAAATTTGATTTTACTAACACCACATAAATTTGTAAATTTAATAGCGTACATAGCGAAATTGGGAAAAATTGGAAATAGGTTTCTCCTAGTAAAGCACGGTATTTACCGCTACTGCTTAATTTCTTAATTTCAAAATCCCATTGCGCTACCGTGATGCAATACTGTCAAAATAATACGTTTCATGAGTAAATAATAAAGCATAGCCCGAGGATAGATACACAATACGGTTCCATGACATGTGTTCTATAGGATGACCTTTAATCTCTAAATCGTTAGATGGTAACTTACTCGTAAGTTGAATACCATTGCACCGCGTCGTTGTTAGGCGGCGACTGACCGGTTCCGTCTAATGAGTTGGGAAGTTCGATGCCCTCGCTAGCTTTCATCACTTGACTTGGATTGGATTTGAGAAACAGCTGTGTTGTTGTAAATTTGTAGCTGTGTGCATCGGGTGACTGATCAAGTTGTGCGTACAACACACCTATTTCGGTAATTTTAGTAACATGTTTATCTATGATAGTGTCATTGTCCACAAGCAGACAAAGAAAACTAATAACATACGATTCCAGCAGCTATATTAATGTGTCAATTCATAAGCATTGAGACATGGCTCTTTTCGACGGATGAAAACTTTCTCCTACGTAAATACCACAAACCATACTACACTACACAACTGTTCTACTGGTTTTAGGAGTGGTCATACGCGTCACTTGGCGCAGTGAGAAAATTCCCTACAGTATAACCGATGTTTTCAACTAAGAGAAAATCGATTGCTTTATTGAAAACCTTTACGAAATATCCTCTCCCCAGTCGGGTATTTGGTATGGCTCAGTATTTGTTTTTCATATTGAAGGTAAATATTCTATAAGATAAGTGATGACAATCGAGCTCCGGACGCTACCTTCGATATTTTGTATACTTATCACATATCTGAGAAACACGAGGGGTATTGGAAAAAGAGGCTATGTGTGGTAGCTTCCGCCTACCTTATCTATATCGTCATACAATCTACCATTTATTCTTGATTAGGGTAACTATTGACGTTACCACCATAAAGAGTGGGAGTGTCCACCGCTATAAATTACAAGTTGGTTGACAGGCAGTCAATTATTAACGATGAAGTCAAGCGTAAACAAACTTTAACAAAAATACATGGAATTGGGAGAATACAAAATAGACATAACTAACTGTCTGGATTACGTAAGAAATATATCCCAATGCCTAGCCTAATAGCCCCTAACCTTTCAACTCTGGTGTGAATCTTCGAAGATCTTCATTAAGGCTTGTGTAAAATAACAATTCCCGAGGTAATAAAGATTTGCATAGCGTAGAGCTATTCAACGACAGCATGTGTGACCGACCCGTTACCTAGAAAATGGAAAGAACAGGGTTAAAATCGATAGAATACAAAAGAACAAACACCACAGCATTACGCAAATTTAGCATATGTATTAGTTCCTATACCTGATGCACAAAAGGCTCCAAAACAGCCGAACCGTGAAACTGTTCAATGGAAGACTGCAGTATAGTAGAATTATTGGTTTCTACGTGTCTTTTTTTGACGACGGGTTCCTCACAGTTTTCTAACGAACCGTGGCCGTTAGCATGCCTCCGAAGCCCTGAATACATAGCTCTTGCCGTAGTATTTACAGATGAACTGACTGATGAGACTTCTCCGGAGGGCTGACTGAAATCTATCGCCTCAGAGTGTATGCCAATCGTCCTTCCATTGCTGTTATTGTTGTTAATGTTTCGGCAGTCGCCGACAGCAATGCTATAAGCTCGCATAGATACACAACTCAAACAGTATGGGCGAGGTAGAATCGCTAGGGCGAATACCAGTCCAGATCACAAAACAGATATTTGAGCCGTAAATTATCGGTAATCTTACTTCGACGATCGACCTTTAAGGTGTCCTACAAAGAAAAATCATGAAACACAATAGCCTTAATATGCCTGTTCGGTGTGTGGTATTTCCATCTTTATTGTTCACAGTCCTGCTACAATTGAGCCGATATTTTATCTAGTGGCTACAGACGCTCAAATTGAGCAGATATTTAATCTAGCGGCTACAGACGAGTCTTCGTTTTTTGTTCCTGAGTCCCTAATAAAACTCCTTAGGTTGCTATCGAGTGATACCATTACTGTATTTAAAACATGATCAAAACTACAACTTCGGAACGCCACAGATATTGTACTATGTGAAATCTTTATTACTATCTAATCCTAAATAAATGTATACTGGCGACATGCTGCTGCTTTATCTGTTTCTCTTCTATCTCTATTGACGCCGCCAGCGCCTGTCATTACGTCGTAACTTTGAGAGCCAGTTGAAAAAAATGAATAATATCACTCTTTCTTTCAATAAAGGTAAGCAAAGGGAAGGAGCACACCGTTTTCTCTCTGAAAACATAGCGTAACAGAAATGAATGAGGGCGTTAGGCTGTTCTCCCCGTTATTCGCTCGCTTCACTGCGGTATCTTTATTATATTGCTTCGACTATACAAATTCGCACTCACCTCCGCGTAAAATTCAATGCTAGAAGTAATCATACGTCTGTATCGAAGTCTGCATTCCATAGATAGATATGATGAATAAAGCATGAGTTAAATGTTCAATTTCTTGAATGAAGATTATGAACTGCAAATAATAAACACGGTTCACATCAAACTTAAATCGATTGCTATTAGCTGATAATGCCCGAGGACCAAAGAAAGCAAAATCATTGTAAAAATTGGGAAGTGATTAATTTTATTCGAGTACGAGTTTTTAAATTTGAGAAAACAATTATAGGGAGTAGAATTTTTAGAAAACTAATGATGGTAATTATTGTAACCATACGCTACATAATTGGTTGTGGTATAAGCTACAATGAATCTTAAGGGAAATGTTATAATTAGGGTATAAGCAATGCGCCGCATATACGTTATATACAAATGAACACTCACAAATTATATTGGTAAGGTGATGAGTGACTTTAAGAAATTAAAGTGTGAGCTATATGTGTCATGCAAGGTGATTTTCTTCCAAAGTTCATTATCTTTCAGTTATATAGATATCGCGAAGGGAAACTAGACCAAAACTCATGTGCTTTGTATATACTCATACCTTTTGCGGAGGTTAAGAGTTTATCACTTCTATAGGGATAGGGTACAGAGACAAAGGTAGATATAAAACCCACTGTACTTATTATTTAACAGGTAAAGGCCAGAGGTCATAGTTCAAAGCTCAATACAGCGCTCTCATTTTGAAATTCTATTGCGTATCTTTTAAATTGTTTGTTAAATTGAAATAAGTGAATGGATTCGCTTTTAGGATCATTAAGTAATAAAATCCTACAAAACGCAAGCCATGATGCGCAAGTATCATCCAGGAATGTAAGCAATCCATGGAATCGCGACAGAAAGCATCCAACAGATAGCATTCTTTCCATTGCAAGCCAACGAAAACATCACGCTTTGCTGGGAAGTGATGAAGTATGTTTTAAAACTGTACTGAGCAAGCAACAACGATTATACTCAGCAGCAGGTAACATAAATGCAATTGATCGGTAAGTTGAATTCCAGATACAATGAGAGTCCAATCGCATACGGAATCAAGTTGATGGAAGAATCCACACAGATCCAAAACACTCTCTCCCAAATGAAAATTGAATGTCAAGAAATTGTTCTGGAGAATGAAGCTTCTGATGTGACGCGTTCAGAAGAAATGCGAGCAAATCTGGAGCACGTCAAGACGTTGTTGAATGGTTTCGAACGTTGCGTAGTGAACGTATCACAACTACAGCGTATTCTTGAACAGCCACGTGAGGTAAGGCCTTTGTGTATATAGGTATTCTGGTTTATGCACAAAGTCATGGATTTTACTAGGCAGAATAAATCAGCTGCCATTGTCATCCATTCATTCTAATTATTGCCATCATTCCGTTTATCTAGTTAGTTATAATTGCAAAGCTGTTGAATTGAGAGAATATAATGATTTTGGCACTGTATTTATTTATTGGCTTATCACGGAAGGATTTGAAAACATTGAAGTTACTTGTACTTTCATCTGAATTTATATTTCTGCTACAAGCCCACCTATCTATATTAATGACCATTCATGAGTGTACTAACATTGCTTAATGCATAGCATACAAACATAAGTGATACATACATTACATTCCAATCATAAGATAAACTCACTGATGTTTTATATTCACAGGGAAAATATATGAAATTGGAAAAAAGATACCACAAAGATGCAATCGAAATATTTACAAATTCATGTACGTTAATGTGTACAATAGACTTATATATACTTTATACCGGTTTATAACGTCTTTGCCTGCACCTTGTCTTTGCTATTTTGTAGCCAATATGCTCAGCAAATTACAAGATCAGTTGGACACACTGGAATGGCACAAAGACAATTCGCTAGACACCGTTGCTTTCAACAAGGCGCTGGAAGGTCTTTCAAAATCAGTAAATGAACTTCAGCACGGCTTGGGAATTATTGAGACAACAAGAAAAGTTTTATCAGATCATGAGCTTGCTTCGAAGGACTTAATAACTTTTGATTAATTTTTTTTCTTGAATAAAATCTAATGTTTTTATAAATCTTTATTTTCTGATATTTTTATGATAATAGTTATTTATAGGTAGCAGGAATTCATGAATAATTAAATAAGACTATTGACGTGAAAGCTGTTAAGAAAATTGTTGTTAGCAATGTACAGTATTCCTGGATATCAGAAGTATGTTCTTTGAGACTATTAACAGGTTATGCTATTTCAGGAGTACAAAGACCTCACAACTAAACAAGACCTTCGAGTTGATTATTCACAGTAGTACTGTACATGGAAGCACAGCATACATCACATCTATTTTATATAAAAAGAAAGCTCTAGTACTAGAGCAGGGCTTTCCAATCCTTTTCAGTTGGTGACACACTTTTTGAACATACCTAATTTCGCGATACAGCAATTCAGTTTTAATAGCAAACCAGCCCCCCCCCCCCCCCCCCCCCCCCCCCCCCCCCCCATAAATACATTTTAATGTCCGCGTCCACGACACACTAATGTAGCGCGACACACAGTTTGGAAAGCACTGTACTAGAGTAACATCATTCTGTGAAACTTGCTGTCTTGAGTATTACGAAGCATAAAAAGTATCAATCTATGTACAGTAGAACTACTAACGGTAAACTCACTTGTAGACACTTATTTTTCTGGAAATAATTTATGAACTGGCTTCGGTTAAAGTGAACCTACCTAGGCTTATAGTACACAGTATTTTTAGGCCTTGTGGGGCTTATTATAAACATATTTGACTATATGATGTTAAAAAAAGACAATGTGTTTGGTATTTATTACGGAGCTACAGCACTCCTTAGATAATCTTTACGAAGAATTTTCAATATAAGCTCTCCAGATTCCGGTAGCTTCCAAGATGGTAATGGAATGTGAGTATAACTGCTAACCCGGTGACTTTTTTTGCGCAAGTACACTGATAAGGCTCTAGAATCTAGAGTCTAGAACTCTAGNGTATTTTTAGGCCTTGTGGGGCTTATTATAAGCATATTTGACTATATGCTGTTAAAAAAAGACAAGGTGTTTGGTATTTATTACGGAGCTACAGCACTCCTTAGAGAATCTTTACGAAGAATTTTCAATATAAGCTCTCCAGAACGATTTCGGTAGCTTCCAAGATGGTAATGGAATGCGAGTATAACTGCTAACCCGGTGAATTTTTTTGCGCAAGTACACTGATAAGGCTCTAGNTATTGCAGATAATATCGAGGAGCTCATCGATTCTCAAACTTGGTTATCACTGTCAACGGAATGCATCGAATCCATCATCCACAGCTCTTGTTTATTAATCCCAGATGAGTTTTATCTTTTCGATGCGGTTCAACGATGGTTCATGAACCGCAAGAAATCAGCATCTGACGATGAAATTGTGGAGGACCTTCGAAAGGCGAGTTAAAATTTACAATAGTAAAGTAACACTTTCTTTTTCTCACTTCCATCGTGTTTCTGTTAATTATTCAGATCCTCCCTCACATTCGTTTCTCCCAAATGCACGGTACGCAACTGCTCGGTGTTGAAGAATCACCTATAGGACTGCATTACAGATCCGTAATCAGAGCTCACTTGGGAGATGCCTATAGGTAATGTTTTTAACAAAGTTTCCTCAGAGAAGCACAATGCGCACATATATACAGTCAGCTACTGATTTTTGTTACATACAGGTACCAAATTCTGGCAAGGCAGTGCTCCGACTTCAGGGATAGTCAATACTTGCCACGTGACTACACGGACAAGCAATGGTGTGTGACGATGAATTTCCATCCAACTCGCAATAAACGTACTGCCCCGTCTGTTCAATATTCTGGTGGGAGATGGGAAATCCAACCTCGACGTTATTACGACACTGTCAATGTTGTTATAATTTTAAAGGTATACACACGTAGCATTTGTTATATTGCTAGTACCCTGAAACAAAAATCGAAAAAGTCATAAAAATTTGTGGATAAACGTTAGGATTGCTAATAATTACTTTAGTTACCCTTTTTTTCGGCAATCACTGAAACTAATGTATCCAGTTGACTTCCTACTCTTATCAGAAGCCCCTAGAGACTGACATCAAAGTCTGCATTTCAATACTGATCTACAAACGGAATAGCGAAATTTTGATGAGACTACGTCGAAAACCATGTGTATTGCGAGCCATCGAATTAACTCCCAGGCCAACAATGGTAGAGGGTACAACAAGAAC
The DNA here is from genome assembly GCA_013436065.1 of Halocynthia aurantium. Lineage (NCBI taxonomy): Eukaryota > Metazoa > Chordata > Ascidiacea > Stolidobranchia > Pyuridae > Halocynthia > Halocynthia aurantium. The sequence goes on from QXVX01003753.1 coordinate 26,271, forward strand.
AGAATCCCCAACTAGCACACTTAGGTATAGAAGAAAAAAAATTTAGTCTTCAGCTGTACGAATTACGAATAAACACACGTTTCATCGCACTTCCAGGTCAAACTCTGTCACAGATTGCTTAAATGGTCCAACCGCAACCGTTTCTACAGGACCAAAAGTAAGCAAAGGTGTCCAAGGAACACAACATCACCCACACAGACCTCCCCATGGCCCGGCAAACCGTTTACATGGACCTAGCAATGGTCAAGAATATTACGCTATTGACAATATCGTGAGCGATGCTGATTTTCAAATGGCCTTGAGTCAATCTGGGCCTGCTGGAATCAAACTTGGTGTGATTATACGTACATGGTCGATTGAAGCTTAATAAATACAAACCAAATGAAAGCAAATAAAAAAAACTAGCACTGCTGGTAAAAATATGTCTAATGATAAAAAAAAAATTCGGTTACCGTGGAACAATGTAATGAAGATGCGTTTATGTTGGGATCATGTTGAATCTGTGACTAATATCGGAATAGAATCTAGTTTGGAATACTCAGTTGTGTCGAAATCACATAATCATTACTGTTTTGATGAATACATTGACATAATAAAATAACTAGCAAGCAATCAATTAAACGACAGCCTCATGCAACACCTCCTACATTTTTGTTTTCCTATTAGATGTATATGTATATATAACGATCCCAGGTCGTAAAAACGGAAGCGAATATTATCGCTTACGTAAATCTGAAATGAATCTAAGAAATATCCTCGAGTTAAATATCTAATGATAAATGATAATATAGTACTGTTATTCACGCTCTATTTCGAATTGATTTCTCCTCCACCTGATTATGTTTTACTGATCGTCAGTTTATATTTGTATTTACTGTACTAAGTGGTACTCTCTTCCCTCCCTCGCACTTGACCTGTCAAATATATACTCTGGTTCTAGCATTGAATAAACAATTGCAATGAAAAAATCAGTTATTGCTAGTAAAAAACTTAGGAGTGTGTAGAACACGCGACCGCAACATAACCACCGTTACAGATTCCGTTACATATTCCCCAACATTGTGAACATTTTAACTCTGTGTAAAGTGAAATTTTGCCACTACTACGATCGGACTATCTGATAATTGATCTGTTGTGTAGTATTAGTACGAATGCTTAAAGGCGTCCATGTCACGTTATTTAATTATTCAGAACAGGCTCGATAATCCAGCAGGACAATTAAGTAAAATATAGTTGTTAAGATGTACGTAATGTAATCAGCTTTTGATTACAGTTAATTTTCTACAAAAAATCGGTTTGTCTGAGCTCTGCAGTAACCCATGAAATATAATTTTACTCATCTTTACTACCTAAAATGTAATTTCCTTGTGCAGCAGTGATATCAGATACCACACAATTCACGACACAGTGTCCAGCGGTGGTGGGTGGGGCGCTAACGATCAAATATTGTTTCTCATTAGCTCATGATAGAAACGTCATATATCAGGTAAGGGATCTGTCGAAGAGAATATAGTTTTTAAGAACAGTGTATACATGGCATAATTGATGGAATATACATAAAAAACTGATTTCAGATAATAAGTAGAAATAAACACATTATTTGAAATACTCTACAATACCGTAACAGCCTGTGATAATATTCAATAATCTTTCACCGTAGTCCTTATAAAGATATCAGTGATAGATAGGAATGGCGTACCAGTATAACCCCAACCAGGCATACCAGCAACAGCAACACCAAGCACCAGGAGGATATCAGCAGGGCTACCAGCAGCAGCAGCAGGGTGGTTACCAAGCACCTGGGGCATATGGGCAACCTGGTCCACCTCAACAGCCGGACTTAGGCGGAATTTTCCAGAAGGTAGACCGCGACAGGAGCGGGCAAATTTCAACAAGGGAATTGCAAGAAGCTCTTTCGAATGGAACGTGGAAGCCTTTCAATCCGGAAACAGTTCGATTAATGATAGGTAATTCTATTAATCAACAGTGGGATCGCTTTGGGGCAGTCTCTCCTTGATAACATTAAGTGAAAGATACAGATATGTTCTGGCACCAACTCCAGCAGCGATCATAATAAGCGGCATCCACTGTGTATATATTTCTGTTGCATTCTTCAGTTTATTCAATTTACTTGACTATGGAAATATTACATTTGATTCCCCATAATAACCATTTCTTTCTCCATAAGGAATGTTTGACACGGACCACAGTGGCACAATTGGGTTCAACGAATTTTCCGGGCTGTGGAAGTATGTAACGGATTGGCAGCAAACTTTCCGTACTTATGACAGGGACAACTCCGGTTCAATCGATAGAAATGAACTAAAAACCGCACTGACTTCCTTCGGTAAGATAATGCTATGCGGATTTTTTCCTCCGCTTACTCTCTGGTAGTGAAATGGAAAGTGAATGCTCATGTGGAATAAACCTCTTTCAACAGGTTACAGACTTTCAGATAGGTTTTACGATCTGTTAGTAAAAAAATTTGACCGCCAGGCGAGAGGTACAATTTCATTTGATGATTTCATCCAATGTTGCGTTGTTCTTCAGGTAAAAATTCTATATTTGCTAAGATTATTCGAAATATAGTTTCGATTAAATCTCGTTGATATTGTGTCAGTAAGCTCATGCGTCAATGGCTGAGCAAATTATTAATAATCCATTTCATTTTAGACCTTGACAAGAGCATTCAGTGCACAGGATACCAACCGTACCGGCGTGATACAAGTATCTTATGAGCAATTCCTTACAATGGTTTTCAGTGTTAGAACATAAAGTTCTCGTGCTCTCTAAATGCATTTCTTGAAATTTCATATGAGATATACATGCATATCCTTTTACGGTAATTACTCCACTCTGGTAAAAAAAAAACAACTTTGCAAGGTTATATATACAGGTCTCTATACCAAGGGTTGTATATACCACATATACTCGCTAATCAGAAGGGTTCCTTTCCTCCTCGTCTTACCTTCGTTGTATATATATATGTTACTGCATTATTGCAATCTCACTCGTCGACTCGTCTCAATGTTGTGTTTTAAAATAAAGTATTTAATCAGTGCATATGCTTTTTTAAACCGTCACATAGGTTCTTGACCCTCTACCTGGGATTCCAAAATCAGTGAAGCCTTTAAATATTTTTGTTTAGTGACACAAAAGATTTACCATGGGACGTCTTTTGTGTATCCATATTTCTATCTATGGTGCCGAGAAAGAGGTTCCTGGAAAAATAAACAGGAACAAATTTTTTTTGTTCCGTGTTTATCCTGTGTTTTGATATTAATCATGACAAGACTGTAGTGATTTTGAAGTGATGGTTATCAATAATAATATAACTTCATTTGGCTTTGAATACCACTATCGAGGATTTTGGCTTATTTGACAGGTCATTGAAGGGTGGGGGTGCTGGGCTAACAAAAGGGAAGGAAACACCATATAGATTACTGGTACCTTGTATGGCTTAATTGAGATTTACTTGCACTGCGAGTGTAGTCTATTTGTGATAGTTAATTACATGTCAGATTCCTCGGTAACATTTTCTAGCTTGTTTATAATTCAATGGAGATCCAAAAAAGTATTGGTAACTCTTGTAGAATAGTAACTATCTGTAGAATTTACATATTGCATGAAATTACACTAATTGTATGTAATTTAACTGATCATTAATAATACATCTGCTACTCGTATGTACAAAGAGCTAATGATATTGACTGACAACAGCACATCTGCCAATTTCTTGTTGTGGATAAATGTTATTTTTTGAATTTAACAGATGTTTTGTTGGTCTGTGTTAGTAGTTTAGATCTAGTTCGTCATTTTTATGAGTGGCAGATGTACTGTTCTCTCTAATTTTTGTAGTCAGTGTTGCTAAAGAGAATATTTTGTGGTTAAAGTGACAAAAGTATGTTCGTACTGAATGCAAAAGGTATAAATATTACTCATGACATTATTTCTGGTAATAGTGTGCACATTAAATTTCAAATGTGCGCTGATTGCATAATGTGTGTGGGCACACACAGCTCGGAGGGAACATTGGGAAGAAGTAATATATTAATGATCAATGATATTAGTTCTAATGGCTTTATTAGTGGTTTTTAGTTTTGTTCTGATCAACTGTAAATGCACTAACATCATTAACTGAATTTCCTCATAAATATTTCTTGTGTAGACAGTACTTATTTGAATAAAGGCCAAGGCCAATCATTTGCAGTCCTGAACTTACACTATATGAGAATGAAGCTAGGTAAATAATATATTCTATTGCAAGAAAATTACAGAAGGATGAACAAATGGCAAAGGTTTGCTCTGATAAAGATTGGCAAATGAAATTTGTACTACAGGTAACTTAAAAAGGAGTACCTTAGTCTCAAAGCGTGTATAGTCTACAAAAAGGGTTCTCAATCATGGGGGAATTTCTTCCAGGGGCGAAGGGGAATTTCTCTCAATATATGCATACTACTTGAAATGTACCTCCATCTAAAGATCTTCAAAAAGTGAGAATTCGGCCATTTGGTGAAGAGGGAACAGATTGAGAACTACTGGTCTGAGTCTAGGTCTAAGACTTACGAACAAGAGCCTAAAAAAATCCGCGAAATACTGCACATATTCGGACACCAAGTCATAAATAGAATATTTAACAGTGCAATGGATAGGTATGTAGGACGTACTAAAGCACAAGGTAGAAATTTGGCAAGATTATAAACAGTGAAAGACTGGGCAATGGTATTGCCAATGGTGTTGAAAATTTAGAAAATGCTTTACGTACAGTCAGTCAGTAAATTGTAACCTATGCTAGGAATATAATTGCTGAGTAGTAATGTAGTCTAGCAATATGCTCCTAAGCCGAGTGCACCTGTGACCCCTCAAGCCTATCTGTATAGCATGCAAAGGGATTAGAATATCCATCTTTGTCATCGAAAATGTTTGCAATAGTAAAAATACAACCGTTACATATACGAGTTTGGAAGACCCAATATTTTAACAGACCCTGCATATGAAGCTCGCAATAACAGATTAAACTTCAATGATACATTATTATATATAGCAGCAACTAGAAGAAAGCAATAACGCATGAGTATACAACAAAGACATCTAACTTAATTCTCCATTTGACAACAAAAGGTAATACTGGAAACATTCTTCAGGATAAAAAAGGAATATTAATTATTACCTTCGTCACCTTTTGGAGGTTGAAACAGTGCTGGCCGTATTATAGCTCCACGAAGGTGGTTTGAATCCAGCTAGCATACATTTCCACAACATTAGTAGGTTGTTTGTTTCAGGAAGAGAATGAATAGTTGTCATAACTTACTTCCTACTGATGGAGGTTTGACGTAAGAATTACTACCCGCATCGTTTCCTTTGCTGTATGAGTACCTCGGTGTGGTGTTTTCTTTCGCGTTGTTCTACGAATAAAATAATAATACTATACGAGATGCCTTATTGACAGATTGGCACACGGTATGGGAAAGTATGGAGATACATACACAAATAAAGTACAGATGCTTAGAAATATACAAGCCAGAATTTATTGTTATAGAAAACTGCTAATAAATCGTATTCAATACACTAATACACCGCTATTAGCTGCCCCAGTTTGCAGTGTTTTGCTATAGTGCTCATTGGTGAAACGATTCCCAAACCACTCTTGAATAAATATCAAACGAGATTCAAGCTGAGAGTTCTAATGACCCTTTTGATATGTTCAATTAGTCATCCTTAATAATTTATGTCGAGTGCTCGAATAGCTCTCCATATAAATTTTTATAGTTCATTAATCCATCATGTTAAGAAATATATATGATTATACCAAGAAATAACCTAGGCTTGAAGAACTTATATCATATGCACTGCCATATTCGTAATAATAAGTGTATGTGTATTCGGTTAATGCTAGAAATTGACATTCCTGGTAGTAATGATTTGTTACACAGCAATAACATTTTAAACTGCTTTAAACATAGGGGAACGCAGGAACCAGTAAAAAATACCTTCAGTTGACTGATGGCCTTCAGTATCTGTTGTCTAGGAATTTCTTGCATGATGCCCAGCTCCCTGAGATCTCCATTGGTCATTGTCAGGAAAGTATCCATGTCTATTTCCTCTTTCTCGAATATAAACTGATAGTTTTCAAGCGATAGTTTCCGTAAAATCACGGAAAGCTCGTCTGTAAAAAGGCAGAGCAATTGGAAAACGCAAAATAGCCTGGAAACATAAATTTAATGTAGTAATTTAACTTCACTGACCTTCCTCGCTGAGCGAAGGCGGATTGGATGGAGGCCTGGACATCGTCTTCCTGTGTTTTCTTATATGATGATCACGGGATGAGCCCCGGGACGAGGTACTGCGTGTGTCAGAGGTATATCGAGAACTGGCTTTGCGATTTGGACCAGTGTTCGCAGAATTAGGACTTTGAGGTGGCGTGAGGGTTGAACTAGTGCTTTGGGATGATACTGCTGACCCAGCACGACTGTTTGCTCTTTTGTTACCATTTCCAGTATGTTTGTATGACTTGGAATAAATATTTGAGTGATATATTAAAATCATAAAACGATTACAGTGGTTTACGATGCATAAATTAATTGTTGGATAATTTGATTGGATTGTTGGATGTGAATTTTTGATATTTAGCTCTATTTGAGGCTTGCCATTCCAAAAATGTTATCAACCGAGTGCTGAATGTTATCTTCAAATACATAAAAACAATACAAATCTTATTTGGAAGTATTAGGGGTTCGTGTTCCTGTTTTTTGCTTTGTTTTACCTTTGATAACAAACTAATAATATGCATGTGGAACGAGCTGGCAGGACAAGGGGTTAGGCTTACAGCATGGGTTTTTCCTGGGGGTCTCCAGTTCCAAAGGTTGTCATATTAAAGAGAATTTTATCATTTATTGCTTGCTCAATTTGTGCTACACTAACACAGCTAATCAAATTAGTCTTGAGATAGTTTTAATGAGACAAATTAAATCAAAGAAATATTTAGTAACTGAATACTACTTTGTCTGAATTAGACAATGAATTGATAATGTAACAAAGTAATTACATCATATCTTCGTAAATCAATATTAAATCAGAAATGAGTGGCGCTCCCCACTTGGTGATCACATCTATTGAATGTGAAAAAAATGTAAAGACAAAAACATGACAACTGGCTTTCATGCAAGGAGTGCAGTGCTGCAATGCAAAAACGAAATAAAATATATGAATGAACGTAGACACCTGTAGCTGCTCCGCTGATATAGAACTTCTCATTCTTCCTCCGATGGTCCTACCGACAAAACATGCATTACATAGTAAAAACATGGACACAAAATCAAAGCATATTTGAAACAAAAGTTGGTAACAATGGAACATTCCTCATGCATTAACAAAAATGATAATGAGAGCTCATCGCAGTGAATGAAAATATTTTACCTCGCGGTAGCAGAAGCTTCTTTTCTTTGTCGCATCTGGGCCATTTTGGAAAGGACAGTATCAGAATATCTATCGCCTGAAAAATAATAACACAATTACCAATAAATTATAATGATCATGATTACAGCAAACGCTCGCCAAGCCGTGGCGCATGGGGTTCCCTGCCCAATATTTGATTGATAAATGTACGACTTACAGATCCTAGAATTGCAATCATCCTTAAATCTTAATATTAAAAAAATCAGACTTCAAACAATAATGACTACAAAGCTAGATGTGCAATACAAAACTGTAGACGCAGCAACCAGTTGTGAATCAGTGTTGCGTGTGCCAGTTATTCAGAATTAGAGCAAATAACGCCTTGGCAAATTACGAGTAGAAATAAAGCAACAAACCTCATATAGCTATAAATCTGAATTTGTTTATATGATTATTTCTTTACTTTACTTTAATATTAGCAGCAAGCTTAATTATGATGAGGATGAAAAAATGAATGAATCATAAATACATATTTCTGATTCAACATAATTGATCCGTGCTTACCCGAATTATTATGACGGTCTTTGTTAGTGTTTCCTCTCATGTCACCTAGCATGAGGCTGTGCGTAACGTCGCTAGCACTACCAGACGAGTGCGGACTGCTACCGTTGTTTGATCGTCCCGAATTGCCGGGACTGTGCAGAAACTTGAACGGTTTTACTACGCTACGACTGACGGAGCTCTGGAAGAAATTTTTGACCCATTTGAAAATGAAAAAAAAGGTGAAATCTGGGTTAGGATCGTGTAATTTTATTCGAATGCTGAAAAACTTATTCTTCCAGAGCACCAGGAAGACAATCACCTCCCCACTGCTGTTTAAACTGGTGGACATTGATGATTTTGAGCCAAAGTTCTTCTTTTGCAAACTGGAACTTTGCTTGTCCAGGCCAGCAGCTGTTTGAAATGGCGGGACTATGGGCGAAAGCTTCTCTTCCGGTAGCCTAGACTTCGGCGCACTGTGATTGGTCTGTTAGATGAACGAAGAAGTTTATAAACTTGATGGTGATGACTGATAAATTTGACAAACAAGACTTATGACTTACCATGCTGTAAGGATCTGCAATTGTAACGCTATTTCCATGCTGGGATCCGTCTGAAGATAAAAAATTACGTAAATAATAAAACTTGTTATTAATTTTGTTGCACCCAAGATTGTGTACCAATATGAAAAGGGATACATTACTTGATTACAACATTACAAAGAACAGCTCGGACGAGCTGAAACATTTATAATACGTATTTCATGTATAGGTTTCCCCTTACACATCCATCCCCGACAGACACACTTACGCACTGAAGGCACACAGTCAGTTTGGAAAGCAGTGTAATTATTTATAATGTTATTGCATCCGAAGGTATGGCTGGACAAACCATACAGACTACAAAGCTGAATAGGATGTCATAGGTCTATCCTATTTCATATCTGAGCCTTGAAAATAATGCTCAATGGTTCCCTTGTAACCAACCCACTGCGGTACTCTGCCAGTACTTAATATTTGAATTCCAAATTGCATGTCACTACTATCTCTTCACAAGTTACCTTTGTCCCCACTGTTGTCACCAGATGCGATCAAGGTGTTTTCGAAGCTGTCAACTCTGTTGGGCATGAACGCATTCCGAAAAGTTTTGGTCAGTTTAATGCTTTTCACGGATCTTGAAACTTTTGACCACCATCCTTTCTTAGGGGGTTGAGTAGTGTGTAATTCTAAACAACAACAGAAAACCTATAGCTGTGAAGGCTTTTAAATCAATTATCAACTCAGAAACGAGACTGTAATCAAATTAAAAAACCTTTGTTCCCTTCTTCTGGGAGAATCATTTCGCACGGCACAGTGTTTTGCCATGCCATGGTCGGACACTTAGTATTGTTAGGGTCGACTTCAGAACCTTGGTTGCTACCATTCGTCACTGCCGTGCCGTCACTCGCAACACTGTGCATGGCATGCTCGGCAAGAAGTCTGAACAAACTCGTTTCTGCATCTGATATTACATATTTTGTGGCTTTTAATGATAGAAACGTGCTACATTGTTTAGTGGCTTGAGTAAAATCTAAATGTTTAATGGCAAGCATACAATATACGGTAGAGGCCGCTTAATATTGTTATAAATGCGGCTGGTCATTAAGCGGATTCCACTGTATAATCTAAAATGAATTTGGCAGTCAATCAGACTTACTTATCAGCAAGGCCATGTCAAAAGCAGTGATGTTGTTTTTTGTCCTGCAATTGACATCAGCTTTGCAACCAATCAGACACTTTGCAGCCTCCACTTTTCTGTGGTAAAATATAAAACAAACATGACGAACACACATCTCAAATAACCATTACAGTAATTATGTGCAATTTAGCATTCTTGAGGCAAGAGTTCAATCTAGAAGGTTGAATTACTGCAAGTAAATAACTCCTGGTTCGAAATCAAATATCTAGTCGAGGAATAGACAGTGTACATTGCTACATTATTAGTAGTTTGTTACCAAAATAGGAAACTTCAGCATATGATATGAAAGTTCCTTATAGTTTCTTCTCATTGCTGAATAGTAGAACACACTATATAATTTCAATATCCCATGTCATATATATAGTTATAGTGGTACTTGCAGAAATGCAAGAAATCTATGGTGTGATCAGGAAAGATGTGGAGGCATGGACAGAGGGTCTGTGGGTTCGAGACCCAACAACGCCCATGAGATACAATGTTCTAGAAATCTTCAGTTAGGGTGACTAAGACTAAAACAAAAATAATAAAATCAACTCATTTTTTTACACTATAATAACATGTTTATATGGATTGTTGTATGGTGTTTAGTACAATGAGATTGAGTTAAACCAGGGTGGCCCAATTGCAGGCCCGCCAATGGTTTTTCTGCACTCCATAGCTTAAGGGATTCTGTTGAAACAACTAAGATAAAACTTACCCATAATATGTCGCCTGCATCAACGCCGTCCATTGGTTTTCATGGTCTCGAGCGTTGACGTCAGCGCCGTGCTCGATGAGCAGTCTTATCATGCTCGTTTGACCCGATATGGCGGCATACATAAGGGGAGTGGCTCCATCAGGAGTAGTGGCATTGCATTCAGAGGGATAATTGAGAAGAATCTGCTCTACCTCCTTGTAGTCTCCTTGAAAATGTAATAGAATTTGCTACACATAGATTTTAAATTAGGAAAGGAAATTAATAGATACATAGAAGTTTTTTGGCCCCGAAAAGTAAAAGTAAAAAAACTAACAAATTAACGTATAGTACATACACTAATATAGTATGTCATTTTTTTCTTCCCTTTAGAGGAAGTTAATTTTGTAATGCCTAGAACACGGGTATTTATAACAAAGGGAGTGTTTAAAAACTCGTACATGGAATATGATGAAGAAAATTATGTCATATAGGTAAGAAACTACGAAAAAACAATCTATAAAATAACAATCATAATTCTGGGATCGACTTTTATTACAGTTATCTGATTTACTTGTTTTTGTCTGAAATTTGATCCTGCATTATACTCAATATTGACGTATACAAGTATTCACGACATACCTCTTTTCACAGCTGCGATGATGTTCACTCCATGATCGGCAACTAACAAAGGAAAAATTATACCCGGTGATGAAATTGAAAATAACATAGAATATGCTCTTGCTTCCAATACCTTTTTCAGGCTTATCGGTAGTTTTTCTGTTTAAGTATCCCCTCACTTCTCTAAGTTCACATTCTGTCGCTATGGCGAGAGCAGTTTTGTCGTGACGATTCTTTTTGTTCGGATTGCAACCTTTGTCTACCAGCAGTCTTGCCATGGGCAACTGACCTAAATTAAATTCAATTGACAAAAATTTAAGTACAGTCGATGCTTGTTGCAACAGACCATGTTAAGACGAATATCGAAGAAAAAGCAGACAAAATCTAAGGGTTAAGAGAGTGACTTGACTGTCTGTGTTGCTCCTGGAAGTGGCCACTATGTACTGTAATGTTGAATGATTTTAAAAATCTATACAGTATTCATATGCCTTATATATATCTATGAGCTATTAAGTATTTACTGTCATTTTGTTACAGCATAGCATGTTGTTCATTGTATCGATATTTTCCCATCTATTCACGCAACCTTTCACATCTGCTCAAGTGCGCAAGCCACCAAACAAACATTAAAAAAAATCATGTTTCCTCTTTCTATTTGTTTAATTATCAGTGTTATGTACCAGTCATTGCGGTCACCATGAGAGCTGTCCAGCCGGTATCTTTGTAGCACTGATCGGAAGGGACACCATAGCGCAACAGTGAACGAAGAACGTCGTCTCTGCCGTGCTGGGCGGCCACCATTAACGGAGTCGTGAAATAATTTACACTTTCTGTGTTGTCAATAACGTAGTTGTTTGCGAATAAAATTTCCACGATCTGAAAAGGAAAAGATATAAGCGTAAGATTGTGTAGAAGTGTAGTGTAGAAGTAGATTGCACGACTACTGTTCACCACAATAGAAGTCATAGTATCATACATCAGAATATATGAAAAATTTTGTAATGATTTCACACCCAAGCAGTAAGATAAAATAAATGAAATTATTACGAAAGGAATATTATAAAATATTTTGAGTTCTCGAACCTTACTATGACCTCCACGAACCGCGACTGTTAGCGGTGACACACCCATCATCGTTTTGACATTAATGTCAGCTTTATTATTTAGCAAGTGCAAGACGACGCTCTCGTGACCGTACCTACATCCTTGCATTAGAGGAGTCCAGCCATATTGGTTCTTTCGGTCAAGTGCAGCTCCTGGAACATAAATTTTTGTCTAGGATATTATATTTGACATGCTGACAACACATCGTTCGAGTCGCATCCACATTGTTTATTAACCTCTGATCAACAAAATTCGCACAACATTTTCATGGCCGTTGGCTGAGGCGATATGCAACAGGCTGTTTCCATCATCATCTGTCGTTTCAACAGATATGTCCTGTTCAAGCAGAGACTGAACCTTTAGGCACAAAAACAACAGGCGTTATTACAAAATCAGCGATTCCTGCAAGATTACCCATTACTCAACACCTGCAGTCCTTTTGGAAGGACCACAGGAATCCACTTTTCTCTCGACTGGTTTATGTTATGATTGGCAACAGATTATTAAATAAGGGAATAAGGTCTGGGTGTGTTTACCAAGTCATTTCCTTGGAATCAAGGTTGGGTTAGGGTGCATTAGAGCTTAATGATACACCAGGGAACACATAGACGTAAAAAAATGGGCAACCATGTAGTGTGGAGCTAAGTCTTAAGGTCCCGAAAGGCGCAATGCAATATCTGTTGCTGTAATTCAAAAAACAAAACTATTATCTTGAGTAATTGGGTGAGTATGTGACCCAGCGGGTGTGGGAATCTCAAGCTGTTGGTCCAAATTAAATGTCAACCATTTCAGCGATCAACTGCGGCCCGATTGCGATTGGTTGGATTAGGGTAGCTTAGGTGAGGTTTGGAAAGAATCAGCTCTCAATCTAACCTAACATGAGACGGTTTCTGAAGGGACTGTTCTCCGCACCTTACATCAATAAAGAGTTTGGAATTACATGTCTCTAAAACAGCTTGCTGATAGCATACCAATTTTGGAGCAGGGTTTTCAGCCAATGAATTAACATGTCTACTATCAAAGACAAAGGTGTACCATATCTACCTTATCAGAGTCACCATCTTCAACAGCTGTTAAAAGACTTTTAATATTTTGTGGTACACTGTTTACAGAAGGCATATTTCCGAGTTGTGGTTCGCACTGGACCTAGTTGAAGCAATTATCGTAATGAAATACTTTCATCATCATCATCGGTTAGTGTACACATAATTCTATGAGAGAGAGAATAGCATAAAAACACAGATTCCATCTAAGGACTTCACTAAAATGCTGGAGCAGAAAATACCAGCAATGTACTATAAGTTTTTCTAAGGTTCTACCGCAAAAAATATGTATGTCACAGATTGAGGAAATCGTATACTGTTTTTCCTAGCGTAGTATTTTAAAGTAGGAAACCTGCACTACTGCTAACCATGACCCCATTCTACATGACTGGATTTCTACCAAAGTCTATGTTACTATATACATTTGGAAACTATGATATTTACGTAAATATCACGGGAAAATAGTGATCACGATTTTTTTTTTAATAAATGGTGAAATAAACTCGTTTATCTCGCCTCTCTGTAACCTCCGGTTAGTAAAAATGGTATATTATGCTTCTTTGAGACTTTTTGAATCGTATCAAGCGAAGAAAAATTGTCCTTCTAGAAAAATATCAAAATCCTAGGAATCCACCCCAAATTTTTTTTTATTTAGGCCCCAAGTAAACAACCGGGATTGTATTTGTACTAAAAAAAGAATTTTCACCTATCCATGAATAACTTCTAAATATATCGTGGCAAGTTCATGTTCATGCGTAATCACTTATCTTATCACTTATCAGGTAATTATTTATCGACTGACAAAACAAAATTATTTTAACAGTTGATCAACCAAAATCAGTCATCCGTAACCAAAATATGTGCACTGCCATTATTTTTCAGTAGCTATATTTTAAAGTTATTTATAAAGATTTATATTTTACATCTTATTTTATGTACAATTGAATCTGTCAGATATTTGGATACTCATATGCCGCTTGTTGAATAAGATGTCGAAGGAAACCTTAACGAACAGATCGTCATGGGCATAAACAGTCAAGCGTTACAAATATAACCCTGGTTTCTATGGTAACCGTATTTGATGTGTATTTTAGTTAGTATTCTGATAAGCAGCTGCAATTAATAGATATCACTGATAAAAGGGATAAGGAATTAAATTGAATCAGCATAATAGCAGTAAACTGTATCCAGTCAATTTTTTGGATTGTGTAGCAAATATATTTGTGAAATATGGACGAGGAAGAAGACATAACGATAGTCGTTGTCCGAAAAGGTCAACTCCCACTATCAGCTCAAAGCGCATTTTCGGCAATTCCAACTAGTAGAAGCGAACCTAGGCAGCTGACATACTTTAACAATCCAAAGAAGGTTTGTTTGAGGTATCTTTTGGCTATAAACCAATATGCACTTATGCATAACTGTTTTCGATGTTTTCTCATTCACTGTTACCCTTTGTTGCAAATAACGGCGTCAGAATGCTTTCAGTCAAGCTGAAGCAATAAGCTGATAGGTTTTCTTCTTTTCCCAGATACGTAGCAATTCTACTTATGATCGCCTGAGAAACTTTGAATTGGGATTCAATAATAAACTCCACAGAGACGACAGAGAGCATGCGAAAAGCCGGGGCTTGAAGGTTCATCAAGAGGTGATATATCATCCAGTTACATCTGTTGTCAATTGGCAGATGATTTATTATTATTCCACCCTTAGCTCTTAACCGATCTGGTTATTGAACTCCTCTGTAATTCATCCAAGTGGAATGGTAACAAAAATTGTAACACCAGAGCAAACAATGTGTAGAATGGTTTTCGTAAGAATGTTAGATAGTAATACTGATTTTCATGTCTTAAATTCAGGAATTTTCTAAGCCATTCCCTTCGCTCATGTCTACCGCTTACGGACACCGACTGGAGAACGCGCCCGATCATCAGGACCGAAAACACGTGCGCATCATTAAGACCAGAGAATTTTTAAGGAACAACGGAATTTGTCATTCTGTTGCCGAAGGCTACGGCAATATAATGCCGACGTGATGTCGCTAACAGGAAATTCCGACTATTTTTGAGCCATTAATGCAATGTCAGTTTTAGATTCACCTTATCGTTTTGAATTATGTCTGAACTTATCATGTTTTGAAAATGCTTGCACTATATTATCATGTTACATCTTCCTGAGCAAATAAAATTATATAATCTTATCACATATATGCCTCGAGTTTATTTCTCTTCATTGATCAATGCACTAATGGACGCGATCTGTATGTTCATTGGGAGGTCTGCTCTAATAAGATCGAGGCAACATGATGCCATGAGCACCGTTCAAGATTGCTGCCCTTGCTTGCTCAACTAACAAGATATTGAACTCATATGGGTCAGAAAAACTCTAGCAATCTAATAAACTATTGGTGTCAGTAGGAATTATTTAACAGCCTAGAAACCATGATCTATTCGGCCACCCCACTTATTACCCATATACTCATTCTAATTAAATTTTCATGAGTGATCATAATAATACTAACTTGTTTTATCTGTTTCCATTATCCTTTCGGGGGCACCATATTCACAGATATTGTGCTACTGATAGCTGTTTCTTGGTATTAAAAATGGCGTGTGGAAAGCCGGTTTGAGAAGGGCCTGAAACTCATCATAATGCGGATCCCTGTGACCCAATCGAATCGGAAATTGTTTTATTCTGTTTGATGATTCCTGTTCTAATGCTGCTTCGACTATCTGTCATTGCTCTTTGCAAAAACAATCTCAGACGATTAGCATATAGAGAATAGGACATAATATAATGAATGTAATCACTGATTTTCTGTAAAATTCATGCAATAACATTACAGTTAAGACCGAGTTGTAGTGAATGATCAGGTATCCATGATCTCAATCGATAATGAGCCTGCTCATGGGTCACAGAAATCACGAATAAGTATCTAATTGGCTGGAAAGACCATAGTCACCACAAAACATTGTCTTAAAAAGTTAGTAATACACTTGAATTTGTCAGTTTTCTTTCTATTCAAAACAAAACATCACACTGATCAGATATTTATAGAAATATATCCATGACAGCATGGTTAGGAACCGTAAAATAAACATAAAACTCCCACAAAATATCACCGAAACCAATTCACTCTGAAGTTCTGTACTTTCAACAGACAATTATCAGGTTCCACTCAATCTAGCATATCCTAGAAATATTTTTATTGAATGAGTATAAGTATCTCAGCAACTGGCATTATAGGATAAAAGCTGAGAAAAGTTCAAGGTGGTGAGTGGAATTAAGGATAAAATCTTTCATATATTTCTTTCTAAACGTTACAATATTGGAAACCAGAGATTGGGAGAGTGAACCTTACATAATTATGTCAAATCGGATAGTCTCTAAAAGCAGTCACACAGACCAAAGCGTAACCGACACACAAGCATTCCCCGGGGGTTACATACTGGCAGTTCCGCACAGAAATCATGCCTATGGCGATCAATTATAACAATAACAAAGAAATCAATACAACTAATATACCTTTGTAGCCACTTTGAAAGAAGTTGATATAAAAATATCTCCATTTCTTAAGCACGTCTAGCTTAAAAATATTATTTTTCTGAACCAAAGCAAAGTAAAATTCTATGTAAGTTCTGAAAATATCTCTTCAAAAAGAATTCAAAACTCAGTTATCAGCTTTCTTCTTGACTAACATTATTATTCAACCATGTCTGCAACGAATTGATTACCCTCTTCAAGTCTTCTGTTACGGATTTCTGATGTACAGCCTGGAAAAAGAGTCAAGATAAGTTAAATGTAACAAACATCAGAATTGCGTGAAGAACACAAATAATACATGCTGAAAAGCTCTATTAGATTCTACGATGGTACACGACTGCAGATAGCTAATAGAACTTTGTGGAAAAAAGCAGTGGTTTCCTCCAGTGCCTTTCCTTATGTACTTCACCTAATGTCTAATTTTCTAGGAACTCGTATAGTTAAGCTAGGACTAGGTGTACTCCGAATTAAAATCAATCAATACAGTACCTGTTCATTTCTTCTCTCGTAGTTATAATTTGAAGTTCCCGCGCTCTTATTCAAGCTTGTGCCGCTCTCGGAAAGCGAACGAGGCATCTGAACCATCTTGTGACGCCTCACCGCCATTGTTGACGATTCTTGACATTGCTTCCAAGATTTTGCAAACAAACTTTTAGAAATGTGCATAGGCGTCTTAATTTTTCTTTTTTTAATGTAGTGCGGCTGTACCAGTCTTTTCGGAGTGTTTAACTTTCTTTTAGACTTGTGGGTCACGTCAACAATACTTCTGGTGTTATTAGATATGTCAGTACTCGGTACCGAATGTTGAATAGAAGTCGAACCATAGCTTATGTTACTGAAGCTTTCTGCCAAAGAAGTTAGTGTATCTTTCAGTGCATGAATTTCTGGAATTTCAATGGGTTCTTCGTCTTCATCCTCAGATAAGCATATTCTGAGAGCGTGTGGTGATGAATCATCACCGTAAGCGTCTTCGTCAAAATCGGGCTCATTTTTACACTGTATCATAGTTCTGTTGAAATTAATGTTCATTGCGGATCCATAGCTCGATGCTGGGAAGATATCTGATAAAATATAAAATGTTGAACTGTGGCATACCGATTCAAATTTTTTCACCTAACTTCAAACTGAGCACAACCATAGAAGGAAGAATCATAGTTATAATTTAGGTTACCATCATAATAACACTGACAGATTTTTTCGATAATGGACAAAGTAAACTGTGATTGATCAATATAATGCTGTGGAACATTCTAAATGCTAAGGAGTGGAATCACATTCTCGGTATTCAATTTCAATTTTGGATTGGTGAATACATTCCCAGTACAGTACAGTATATGCTCAAATTGAAACAGATAAACGAGAAAAAATCTAACCAACCTAGACTTGAAGAATATGATGCGACAGTCGTTCTGTCATCTTCTTTTTCGTCGCTACATCCCTTAAGAGAGCAAACGATTTATAAGATGAGGAATATTGGTTCAAATTAAAAATGCTTGCACTTTCTGTGATTATTATATGCATAAAATATTGCCAAGGAAATCAAATGTTTGCCCAGTAAGATTGTAGGCAAATAAAGAACTATCATCATTACTGATTAAACTCACTCACATATTTATTTATTGTTTTACTTACATCAGACTGATCTTCTATAGTTAAATCAATGATTTCTTCCGAAGATGTGGGATATATTTGTTTCACAAAATGAACCTCATAGTCTGATGACATGTTCAGTTCTTCTGCAAAAAAAATGACATGTATCACAACAGAACAAACTCATGATCCACACACAATCAGTTCCATCCTAAATATTCACCGTTATTTTCATTATCTCCTTCATATTCCATGTCCTGTGAATAATGTAATGATTTCGGACGATGAGTATAAATAAAGGGCGATGTATAACGAAATGCAAAAAAGGTTGTTAAAAATCATCACTAACCAAGTCTGAAAAACTGTCCAATTCTGTTGCGTTGGGCTCTGTTGCATCTTCTTCTGATTGAAATGAATGAATAAAATTATACTTTTGAAGATAATTGCCACAAACAAAGTTGAGTGGGAGATATGAATTGTGAACTTTGTATGTATTGTACGAGATGTAAATTGAATTATGGAATGGATTTCAGGATATTGACATAGGCTATATGGGTTGGCCTCTACCGGAAACATTAAAAGTGTTAGCTAGTATGAATTCACCTTTCTTTTCATCATCAAAATTATTGTTGAACAACACAAAAAGTCTGTCTTCATCTTCTGATCCTTTACAACTAACACTGCTAGGTATTGCCTGAAGCACATGATTCTGCACTAGAAGACTTTTATCCAAAACCTGTGTTAAGATCGAATCAAAGCAGTCATTAATCAATCTTCCAAAAACTAGCGCAGTGGTAGTAGTTCATGAGAAAACACTCAAATTTCACTCACCTGACATTATCTTTTCTAATTTTTTTAGACAAATACATGAAGGCTAAAATCATGGTCAAACGTAGCACATTTAAAATTGCATCTCTACTATCTGGCCCACCGGGAGACAAATCTTTCACAGGATCAACCTGATCTCATTCAATTAATGTCCCGGATTCAGGTATGTAGTTGCAAGAACCATAAGAACTTAACCAAGCACCAAGCACACTAACATAATACTGACCTCATCCTGCACAACATTGTCTTCCAAATTTCTTTCTCCAGAGACGACTTGTTTTCTTCTATCTGTCAAGATCTCAGGCAAATCTCGCCCCTTCATCGAGGATTTTTTCTTTTCGGTTTCAACGTAAGGTTTGAAAGTGGTGTCGGACAACTCTTTCCATGATGTCCGAGTGTTATTCAAAACATTGCCAGAATCCGTAACTTCAATGTTTTCTGGTGGTGCCGTGCTGGAAGGGTTCTTTTCATCACACGTGTTCGTGTTTCTCTGTTGCAATCCTTGCTCCACTGTATTAAACAAAATTTTCCAAAAATGTAGAATGCTCTGTACATCTTCGCAAGACATTCCCACCAAACTTGCGACATCCGCTAACTCGCCCTTCTCCAACGAGCTGTCTGGATGTAGGTGAAGCCATTTCCACAGCAACTAGTTACAAAAACAAGACCCCAATATAAGCATTAGGTCTACAAATACACAATAATAAAATTCTGAATAGAATCCAGGGAAAAGTTGGCCAAGCCAAATATATTTACCCCAAGGTATAAATGAAAAATTGAATAAATTTCATGGAGTGATCTAATACACTATACAGAAACGCATTATGAATCCATGACCATGACAACGAATAAACACTTATTTATCCATGCCATTCCATAACTATTTTTGGGCAATGTAATATTCCCTTTTACTGCTACATTCATAATAATATTGGAACAGTATTGTGTACTTACATTAGCCAGTAAACCTCTGCTAAAATCAGCACTGTGAATCACGTGTATATTAACATATAGACTTTTAGCTTGCCGATTTAACTCAGAAATGCAACAGGAGTTTTTTCGAATTCTATTCAACTAACTACGTTATATAAAGATACACAATACTCATGACTGTTAAATGAAAGTGTTCCGACCAAGAGTTAGGGTACTCTAGGCTCAAATGCGACAATATTTCCCCCATGCTCCATATACTCACGGTACATAATCTGACAACCAAATCGCATCCATGGCTTAAAATGGAACATCAAGCAAAATGCGTTCATCTGAAATTCAGGGAATCCAAACGTTCTTTTGGTTCCGACTAATTTAGTTTATTTGTCTTCGAGGTAAAACCAGATTGATTCTAATTAAATCTTATGGCAGGCTCCACACAGTTACATTCAGGGCTGTGGAGCCAGGGATGAACTTTAGGACTTTTGACTCCACAATCTAACCTAACTGGTATCAAACTTCAAGCACAAGATCCTATGCAGAAAATTGCGTATAAAGGGAGAGAATGCATGACTGTCACTTAGCATTTTTTTCTTGTTTTTGATGCACATTATTTTTAATTGCTCTATAGCGCTCGCTCGTTGCAACAGGCATAAATTTTGCAAGTGAATATCTTACTGCCACTCTACTTAAAACTAAACAAACATGGCAAGCTGGCAGTAGCGGTTGTAGATCCCTTTTGTATTGCATTGTTATTGCTATATGTTTGTATGATTATGGTCCACTTTACATATTTTTCTCCCAGCAAACATTCCGACGAAACAATTTTATATGTGGCCCAACAGCATTAATTTTATGATTTCCTACGAGAATCTTGATGATAAACTCCGAAATTCTGCTACAGAAATGCTCTGTTTGGAAATATGGAAATTTGTAACGATAATTTCGATCACTGATAATCTTGCAAAGTTTTTGTTGACTCGACCCACCTACAATAACTCCAACTCCAGTTGACATTCACAGACTCCACGACTGTGACTCCAACTCAACAGCCCTGGTCAAGTCATTCAAGTCTTCGTGAGAACATGACAAAGTTTATAACAGACTTGCAGTGCCACTTTTCTCACTTCTTTTTGACATGTCTTGCCCATGTTATATCTGTGGCAATGTCAAGAACACAACGCATTTTACATTTTGTAGTGTGGTCATAGAAACTTAAAATCAATGTAGTCGCGTAGAACCATTTCTGCTTCTCATCCCATCAGGTCATTTCTGAACTTACCAGTAGTTATTTGCTTTACAAAGTGTTTATATTTTGATTGTGTTTACAAGGAGAAAAATTGGAAATTTCTCTGTTGACTCGAAACTAGCTTTCAAGAGACTCGAATTAGACTCGACTCAAAATTTGATCATCTCTGTTAAGAGCGGAAAATCAGAAACCACATAAACACCTTTTCCTCGACTTCACGCAATTCCAACACGTTAGATTTTGCACGGGCAACTCGAAACCAGCTGCGAACTTCCGGTAGAGGAAATCCGTTGTCGGCGACCAGACCCAGCGTCGTCTCAACGTCAGGATAAGGTTGGCGCAGGAAGGCGTTGTGCATGACCTGATCCTTCCACGTAGGATACTGGATCACGTTTTGCCATCTGAACCAGAATCGGACAAACTGACAAGATATTCCCGTCATCAAACTTATATCTTGAGATCGATTTTTCGACATGTTTTTGTTCTTGCTGTATTCTGAAAGCAAGGCGCTGTCTGGACATTTTGTCCCATGCACCGAATTCTTATAGTTGGGACTGAGCATACGATTTAGAAATACTTGTGCTCGCCTCGGAGTTATTTTATGCTTCGTGCAGATCTTTCTTAAGGCAGATTCTGGAGGCCAGTTTTTTAGTAGCGTCTTAAATATCGATTGGTATTTGCCAGAAGACTTGTGATATCTTCTTAAGATTTTCTCAACGTGAAGTACTCTGCTATCAGCGTACTCTGCCGTGGCGTTTTCTTCATGTCCAGGATTTTTTGCAACGTGTACAGCAGAGCAATGAATCTTACGGCTGATGGCAGTAAAAAATGACCGCCTGCAATGAAAGCACTTGTACAATTTCAACCCGGGAGAGTATTCCATATCGGGTGTCACTGAATCATAGCGAAACCTTTACTATAAACAAAAAAGGAATGGTGTATCATTGAAAATAGCAAGAATTCTTTGGGTGTACAACTAAAGCAGAGTAGTGGAAAAATGAAGAACATATATATTAAGGAATATACCTACCCTATTTTCTTCCCCAAGCCCTCGGGAACCATACTCAAAATTGCAATTTTCCACAGGGCTACCAACTACATTAGGATAATGCAAATACTCAATCTAGTAATCTTCGCACACGTGGGTCCGCCCACCCTCCTTTGCATACAACAGCAGAGGCGATTTATGTTATGACGTCAAAAAATACATTTTAAATTATGTATATACTATTACTAGCCCTGAACCCCAACGAACTTGTATATTTAGACGTGTACTCCATTATAACTGAACTTACTCGTAATACTCTACTGATTTTATTTAATTCATATTTCGTTGTACAATTATTCACCAACATTTCAGTGATACCTTCAAAATGATCGCCTGAAAAGTACAGAAAGCGAATACTTCATTTTACACATACTTAAATTGTCCCCAACATAAAACGACATACGATTATTCCTCTACAAAGTCTTATAAAATCTTGTTATATACACTTTGATCATCAGGAAAATACTCCCTTTTTTTGCACGAAAATACGTGACAACATATCGTTGTAAACAAAGTACCTGCTGGCGTTTTTTTGATTTCCTATTTTCCTTTTGACGTTACGTGTATTATTCACTAGAGGGAGCTATTGAGACCAACTTATTTCAAAAAGGCTGGAACTTCGTTGACAAAAGTGTCAAGGACAACATTTGCCTTTCAACTGCACTGAAAACATGTAACTGGGGAAAAAACTAAACCTACATTTTCATTTAGCCGAAAAGAGAGATCTAATTTTGTTGAATTCATAACTTTTTTTTGTTTCCATTGCAAACGCCTCGATATATACAATATTCGTAGTTCATGAACACTGTTCAACAACCTCTCTGCAATATAGATACAATACTTATCAAACGAGAAAAAAATGTATAATATAATCAAATGTTTCATTACAATGAGGTAAAACAGTGCTGCCCTGAATCACTATAGGCTACAATGAACAAAAAATTAAAATATTTGAGAACTTGATTGAAGAAAATTAAATATAAAACTGACAAATTGGAATTCAAAGCAATATTCAATTTGCATACAAATTCATGCATATGAAACAAACATTTTTAAATATTTGACTATAGCATTTCCAAATGGATAAAATATAGGGAATGAATGGGAATATATATGATATCGATTACCCTCCAGACATATTATAGCTTGCTAGCACTTTTCATAGTTTTCCTAATCAAGTTTAAAATTTAAGATGCTGTCCTAATGGAAATTAAAATCAAAAGCATGATCATTCACATTTCTGCAATGTTGGGAATGGGTTTTAGAAACTAGAGGTATGCAGGAGGTGCACTAGGCTTAGGCTGGAAACTTGACAAAGGATCGCTAATAATCATTTATAACTCCAGCTATAAAATTCACGTCAGATAAAACTACAGATTCGTACAGATAGTAGAATTTGAATCATCAAAGTGAGGTACTTAGGATATACAATAATATGAAGAGCTGATACCATTCCTGCATGAAACCTGTTTACGGTTCAGAAGATTTTGCTCCAGTCTCCGACATAAGTTTCTTTGCCTGCGCTTTCACTCTTTCCATATAATCGATCTGTCCACCAGGGAGAGCACTCTCAACCAGAGAACGAGGCAGCATCCCTCCAAGATCACAGTTGAAGTACATGATCAATTTAGTCTTCGAAGAATCACTGAACAAAATAAACGCATTCCACTGTCACAATGTAAGAATCAGCTCCTCTATATAATCAAAGAAATATCTTCATCGATGACTTACTTTCTACATCTGGCAGCGGCGTATCCTGATGGGTAATCGGTAGCTCTGACAAACTCCTTCGTCACTGGCCGACTTGGATGGTCAACTTTTCCAGCTTCGTTTCAATAAATAGACTTAAATTTTAGTCGCTACATAATGTGAACCTAATATTATTGTGAAACGAAGTGTTTTTGAACTGAAATTATTTGTCTGAATAGCATCTATTTTATCACTCAGCTTGACAGGTAAGTGTTTTAATGCATATACTTCATCAAAGCTGAATCCAATGCACAATAGATTTATTATACAGCCATAGCTCCGTTCAAATCCATACACTGGATCCCCACCAAGAGGTAAAGTAATGTTGCCAAGTATATATATTTGGTATGTAGAAAGAAACCTTTAGGCAGATCTTTTAAGATCAAGATAAATTAAGATTTACTTAAAGAGCTTACCAAATACCCACGATATACGATCATAGTCTGAAATAAAAAAGAAATATTTCTTCAGCACAGTTGAAAGATAATAATGATAAATTTCAAGTACACACAGTAGCATTTCAATGAAATAAACTCAAATATGAAGAGATAACTGTAAGTACTACAGGAATACAAAAATACGGAGCTATAGAGAAGTATTTACCGGGATGATCAGAAGGCAGGTTACTCTTGAAATGCACAAAGTTGACAAATTCTCTGCTCGATATCAATCCGTGCAATGCTGAATGTGACGTGACCAATATGATCAGCAAGTCCTACAGGATTTCGATTAAAAACACATTTGAAAATTGCATTGAAAGTTGCATGTTACTGTAATGCTTTCAAGTTCTACCTTACCTCAGATACTTTTTCAAGACACTTATAATCCTTGACACTAGTATCCCAGGCTAACCTCTCATCTCTATCCACCGGTGGCTTCACCACCTTGTGGACAATGTAATCTGGAGCGTCTATGTCACATTCGAATCTGTACCTGTGTGAAAATATTCCGTATTCAGTGAACATTCTTTGTACAACTGTATATTATAACCTAAGGGAGATGGACTAACTATAAGAACATTCAAAGACCAGTGGCCTGGGACAGCCACCATCTTCAGGGTTCCTTGCTAAATATCTCAAGATTGCCCATGATGCTTCATCATAATTACCGGGCAGTGGAGGCTATAGTTATATATTTATTGGCTGCACTGCATGTTGTTCACCAATGGGCCGTCCTAGTAGGTGAAGGGTGCTGGGAACAGTTTAGGAACTAAGGACCTAGAGCATCGTTCAAACACTGTGATTAAATGCAATAAACGATTATTTAAAGTGAAATATTTGCAGAATTTAAAAAAAAAAATCGGGTCCAGTTTGATATTTTATCGTACTAGAATTGTACAAAACACCCAGCATATCGGTATTGGACTAGGAGGCTCCAGAGGGACCATGCGTTGATGATGGTGTACCTGTATCAGTCTTAATCATTTGAGAACTTCATATCATATGTAAATGGATTCAGAAACTTACAAATTTCCACCGAAATGAGGAGATTTTCTGTATTGAATCGACACCCCTTTCTGCACAAAATTAAACCAGAGATTATCAACTGAAGGCAAAATTTAGGAACTAAAGTAAGATTACAATCGATCATAGTACAATGTAGTTATTTCAGTATGTCATCAGCCTCACCATAGTTTTCATGTAAGTCCAACCAGCTACATCATCATGGTATTTTAAAACTTCCTCTTCTGTCTCTTTTACAGTTTTTTCATATTTCAACATGGTTTCAGGTCGGTTCTCAGTTTTATTCGTACTTACAAATATTGCTTTATGTAGCCTAGTTGAATTGCATCTAAATTATCAAATGTAATAGGCGTAAAACAAAAATGATCATATAAAATACAATAGTAACTGAAAAAACAACAAATCCTAAATTTACTATTGCACTTTATATAATTAAGGTAGTGGAAAAATAACAGGAAGCATCTAATAACTGGCCAAGAGAGGGGTTGAAAATGGCAAAATAATGCAAAATGTATTATACTGTAATGAAGTATCCTAGTTGAAAAAAAGATAGACAGAAGACCATTCCAATTTTTACTTAGAAGAGGGGAGGATGGATCAGAACTTTCTGTCTTGTGGTTCAGGATAGATTTTATGGACACGTTCAGTTGGCTCAGCTATTTTATAGAAACCGGAAAAAAAAAATAAGAGTGCATATATGAATTAAATAAAATCGAAAATATGGCTTTATGTGGAATAGTCAACTACAATATAATACCGTGACCATCAATAATCAACATAACCTTTTGGTAAGAAAGGCGTAGGAAGTATTCAAAGCGTAAAAAATTACTTCAACAATATATAGTACTAAATTAATATATGTAGTTAATTGCACATGTCCCTAATAAAAATCTAAACACACTAACACCATGGAAACCAAATAAAACACTAATATGCAACAAGTGCAAGAACCGCAGAACATTGAGTAGAATATACTAGGAAATCAATGAATATGCTAATGGTTTCTCTTAAACTTTTTAGACCTATGAGTGAACACTGCTACTTCATCTACTTTGACCCATTGGGGGTAAATATTACATTAATTTAATTTAATATATAAACTGATGGTCGGCTGATACTTTCACAAAATTTCACACTGAGCTGCGCAGATTTTTTCGTAGTCACACTTGCAAATCATTGAAAATAGAATAAAAACTTCGTCTTCTGGAGCGAATAATAGGAATTTAGCGTATATGAATCAATCTAGAATGATTTGGCATAGTACTTATCATGAATAATAAATAAAATAATGCTCATTGTATTTGGAAAGACATCTTTAGTCATTTTGAAAAATCACTGGAATGAATGAAATACAGAAAACCATTGGGAAGTGGAAATTTGGAAATTCTTAACTTGCTCCTAGTCAAAATAAGTGGCATCTATCAAGGTGTCATCTGCATTGTCGTAACATTATTGTCGGAATTTTCATAAAATAATATGATGCGGCAGTATTGTCTACAAGTCATACATTTATATAAGTCCTAAAGCCTGGATCCCCGACGACTTAAAAAGGGTTTACTGTAAAACTATCAATTAGTTATGCTGACTGTTTGGCTGCAAGCACTTGACGAGCTTGTTTTGTAACGCTCTCGATGTAGGCGATTTGCTGGCTCGGCAAAGCAGCATCCACTAGTGATTTAGGTACCATGCCTCCGATATCACAGTTTACGTAAAGGATGAGTCTGCTCTTTGACGGATCACTTAGGAAATATAATTCACAGATACAATTATGAGTAATAATATTTACAACTTTCTTGTATAGGTTTATTAATTTTAGATTCTTGATTTTTAGAGTTACAATAGAATCTGCCAGACTCAAGGAATCTGTGCCTAAGGGGTACAGGGGAGCTATCTCATCATGTCATACGTCAGGTTCGAGTGAAGGGTAATCACAATATGTGTGCTCAGGACAGCACTACTATACTACCCAGTACCTAATAATGATTACTGTACTTCTTTCTGTCATCTCTTAGTCATGTACTTCCAAAATCATTTGACAATGTGCCAGATTGTCATAGCAGTAATATAATCAAACAATGGATTATTTAATTAAGATTCATTGCCACCTTACTACCACAACTTATTTCCTCAGGGCTATGATCACTTCACAAGCGATGTATGTATNAAAAATAACAGAAGCTTACATCAGAAATCTCTTTTAGACACGTATAGTCCTTTATGGATTTATCCCATGACAGACGTGCTTCTGAAGTGGTTGCGGGCTTCATGATACCGAAAAGAACACAATCTTGAATGTCCACATCGCATTCGAATTTATATCTGTAAGCACGAAGAATTTTAAACTTTATTTTGGGCACTAAGTACAGTAATATTATCATTTCAGTAATATTTCGGTCTACAGTGTCAAAAGGGCCTTGGGAGAATACAAATCAGTAGCAAGAAGATGCAGTTTTAGTAGGACATTGAAGCTAATTAAGATTAATGCTAGAGCAAAGAGATGTAGGTTTCGGAGAATGGTGAGACGTGGTGATAAGGAAACTAATGTGGAATTGATCATTAAAACTGAATACTGTAGTAATTAACTGTTCATTAATGTTTTTTCCGTGTACTTAGTAGTGTGCCGGAAAGGCAACAAAGAACAGGGACCAAGATTAGAAGGGGGCACACTTCTTAACTTGTACCAAAATTAGTTTAATAATTTCAGCTGCATGAACTTTTGATTTGATCAAGGGAGTTATTAGTTTGACACAACAGACAGAAAAATTTCCGACGTTTGTTTGGACTCACAGTGTTCCATTATGATGAGGTGACGACATATAAGAAATGTCAACATTTCTCTGAAAAAAAATATTTGCATTCTGTTATTATGTGTTACAAATCCACTAAAAATGAAAGAAATTGGAAAATATGTAGGTTAGGTTGGAGTGGTTATAAGTGTTAATTAACCCTTCAGCCAAAGCCCCAGGATCCTAGCCTAACGTAAGGACCACATTTGATTTCCCACTTCCCGGCAATTCCCAGCCGCTTCTGAGGAATGCCTTGATATCACGATCGAAAATAGTGAGTGAGATGGCAACAACTAAACTGTGAAAAACTTGTCCGGTCAATAAGTTTAATATACCTGTGATTTCATCGATTTCCAGTCTTTCGTATTATTATGGTAAAGACTAACTTCGCTTTCAAGTTTTCGTACTTTCATTTCATAAACATCCATGATTTTTGAGGTAAATTCAAAGCAACAAAAAGGATAGCTTTGTAAAACATAAACCCGTCAACACGAACCGGTTACGCTCCGGAAATTTGGCAAACAAACCGGTTGCGGGCTTCAGTTGTCTCGATAGCATAGGTTCTTTGTCAATAATTAGAACTCCCGCTGCAATCGGAGGATACACTGCCTTGATCTGAACTAAGCACGGTGATGGTGGTGATAATGTAACAACTTTACAATTGACAAGGACGGGAGTTCTGCATAATTGTTGACAATTCTAGTATAGCTGCTGGCTGAAATGCGAAGTCATCATATTCCTGCTGTTCTGCGTAAATCTAGTCTGCCTGAATATAAAAAGACAAATGAATTTGAATTCCCAGGTGTTTTAATTCAAGCGGACGCAATATTAAACTAAAAACGATTAGCTTAGAAAAAAAAAATCATGATAAACATACAGGGAGACCAAATGGCAGAGATGAAAAACCGCCTGATAACTTGAAAAACACCTTGCCAGACAAACCAAACCACCCAGAAAGAAATTCTGGCCACGGGGAAATTTCTCTCAGCTCGACCACGCAGGGTGCTGGAGTGGAGCCTATCTAAAAATGAAAAATATGTAAATAAAAATGCATTTTCAGGCCAAAGACGCACCACCTATAATTTTAACCAGTTACTATTAATATTAACTTTGTTATATTATGGATGTTTCCAGAGAATACTCAAAGAAACTGTTTTTAATGGTATAATATCAATATATAATGGAATAAGATTTCAAACATGTTTTTCATGTTTTTATTAAGGATTATTAGACAAGGAATTTTGTCTTCAGTGCGTCTTACGAACCATAAATACGATAAGGCTTGTGTACATGGCAGTGGGTAATAACTTAAGCTAGATCTCTAGTTCAATACATCAAAGTTATCTAAAGTTGTTAAAAGTTATCTTAACCGGAAAAGGACGTCATGAAATTACAACCCATGTATCAAATATATTGATAATAATGGTTAACAATTTCAATGGCTAATACAAAACTTATTTAATGCTTATATTATTATATTATAATAGTTATATCATTCAAATCTTCATATGTAACGGTTAAAGGGGTTTTGGATAGATGTGACTGCCATGCACTATGACTATATATATAAATTCAACATGGAAAGCATATTAATAAGCAAAATATATAAACATGGACCTGATGGATATAACATTACATTAACAAAGAAAAAAAGATTAATTTAAAATGCAAATAACTGCAAATTGATGTTTTAGTCATAAAGGTTAATGACTCGACTTAATTGGCGTGTGTAACAGACTCCACTTGATTAGGGACTATTAACGCTTCGGCTCGAATTAACTTGTTAACAATATCGGGTAATAAGCACATCGGCAATTACTCAATGGCGCCACTACGCGGTGATAAAATAAAAAGGGCAAAATAATAACACCCCTTGATAAATACGTCATGCTATGTCAAAGGTCACGTCACGGTTGGATCGAGAGCACCATCGTGCGGTGCTCAAATGGGAAATAGAAATACGGTAAAAATGCGACAATAAATGCACAGAAATGATAGTACATAAATGACATCAGGTCCATAAAAAAACATGGGAAACAATTGACAGGCAGAGAAAAGCTCAGGTGATCAAATCTATGCCCTCTCCAATTGCCAGTTAATAAGGGTCCAGCTAGCGTACAATATATTGCCATACAGCTACGAAGATGCCGGCGTATCTAAGCAACTGTACAACAATATAAAGTGCTACATAAATCCAATACGCTGCATTAGTATTGGGATAGTGTCCAGCTCATGGATGTCAAGCTTATTGCAAACGTTGAATGCTTGCAAAGCTCGTACTTACGTACATCCTATGAGCTACGTGTGATGGGAGGGAAGCGAGAATGTTTTACCAATGCACATCCCACACTCTTTCACGTTTCCCACCACTCCAACTTTAGTCTTCATTCTTCCTTCTAAGGATATATTACATTGTGTTATATACTTCAGCTTATGAAAACAGTAATTTTTAGTGTCTACAAAAATTAAGGTCACTGGAATTATTTATAATAATTGTTGTTGGATACAGATCGACGATTTAATAAGAACAAATCGAAATTAAAGATTTGAGAATCCGCGGACGATCAAAAAAAAATCGCCGGGAACTGAATACTTCGAACTAAACATAAATTTTCAAATAATTTTATAACCTAACAGAAAAGAATGTTCCAAAGTACAAAACATTACACACCTCTTCTCTCCTCGCCCACTTCGATCTCCAGACGCGACCCAGGCCTCACCGGATTACCCAAGCAAACGCCAATCGTCTAAAAATATTGCAAAATATTTCGCCTGCCTAAAGTATCCTTGGGTAACCTAAAATTCACCCACTTACGCGCTTGTGTACCCGCTTCCACTCCATCACTCACCGCAATCTGACTGTGAATCCGGCCTGCGAGCATGGAGCTTCTAAAAGCAGTAAAAACATATTTGTTAATCTAGCTTATCAATTAATCAAGGCATCTTAAAATATATAAATGATCAACAACACTTAATTGTCTTCGCTCCCACTGCGTCCAGGTCGCGTTAAATGCCCCCATCTGGTTGTTCACCGCGTTCTGGTAACGTCGAAGGCCCCCATCTGGTTGTTCACCGCGTCCTGGTAACGTCGAAGGCCCCCATCTGGTTGTCCACCGCGTCCAGCTTGCGTCGATCGTCTAAAAGTAATGTAACAGTACTGAGTCTATTTAGAGCCAACTGTAACAAATGACAAAATGTATTGAATGATACTGTTGCCACCACTGCGTCCTGGTCGCGTTAAATGTCCCCATCTGGTTGTTCACAGCGTCCTGATAACGTCGAAGGCCCCCATCTAGTTGTTTACGGCTTCCTGGTAACGTCGAAGGCCCCCATCTGGTTGGCTCATCATCCTGGACTGGGAACAATACGAAAAATCGACAAATAATATGTCATAATAATAAAATTCAAGAGAAACCAAGAGATCATACTTCTCCATGATGGTTGCATCTCCTACTTCCCCTTCTCTCTCGTAGTTGTTGACTTCATCATTGTCCGGCGTCTCTCTCGTTTTCGCCTCTTGTAGGCACCTGAATCTATGCCTAACTGTAGCCTATCACACGGTAGTATAGAGGGGAGCGGCCCATCAAGGGAATCATTCAGTGCAATTAAACAGTTAATAAATTGGAAAAATATCGTATATTAATAGCCATAGGCCCAAAAAAGAAATTTACGGAAATATTTATGTTTGAAATTATGTAATTAATATTCAACAGTGTCAATATAGAAAATATTATACATTCAAGTGTTAATTTATGTTAAAAAGTTGAAATTACCATGAGATACGTTTAATACCGTTAAT
>QXVX01003755.1:0-24216 GCA_013436065.1 Halocynthia aurantium
AGTGAACAAGAATACATGTCAACTAAAATCGAAATAGGAAAATTCTCCAACATCGAAGATTTCAAGGTATGGCAGAAATATAAAAAAGAGAGTCGATATGGGTGTTTAGATTTCTCTAATTTTATAGACAGCAGTGGCAAGTATTCCTTATTCTGGGTATACAACTGACACAGCCCATGGACTACAAAAAGCACTGAGTGACCTGGAACAATCCAACCGATTCAAAGATCCACAAATCGCTGAAATAATAATACTTATAACGAACGGCGAGTAAGAACTTCACATCAATGTTGATGTTGATCTTGTCTATCTGAGTGTTTCTTTTTTCAAAGGATTACTGACAAACCCTTCCTCGGCGAAATCTTAGAGAAAATATATTTCGAAAAAGTTATTCCGATAGTTATCGGTGTCGGAAAAAGTGACGAGGAAGGCCTGAGAGTAAGTTAACTTCCTTATTTATATTTTCAAACGGAAACTTTAATTTCCTGATATTTTCAGCTGATTGCAAACAGAGGAGTATCGAATGAGCATTTGAGTTTGATCTCCACTTTCACCACTCTTGATTTTTCGCTGACACAAAGCGTAGTTGAATCTATCCAAGAAGCTGAGTTGCAACTGATCTTGCCAGAGTTTAATAACACCACGGAGTCTAGCCATACCGCTACAACAACCGCGGAGCCGAGCCACACAGCTAGTACAACTACGGAATCACCAAACAAGAAACCTTCTAACGCAACTTCGAATCCCATTGAAGCCAACTCTGCAATAACCTACCTACTAAACCCAAAGGCCGCCAAACTACATGGAGGCGCGGTAACTTTGAAAAACAGTAAGTACTTGGTTGCAATTGCCTTGCTACTGCAAGCAACCTGGAGTATTATATGAGTGACCGTAATTCAGATTTCGAATGAATGATATGCTATCAGTTTCAAAATTGTTCTACTGTATAAATATTGACAATTGAATAAATATGAATATATATATATATATTTGGAAACACCAGCTGTTTTCATGTGCAACCAAATGCAAAACCAGGGACGGCAGTTTTACCTTTCAGGTTATACAAGTGCAGCAATTGATTATTTTGAGGACTAGATAAAACGGATTCTGGGTATTGTCAGAACTCGGATAAGCTCTGAAATCCTCTTATTTCAATGATTGATAACCGTGCTAAACTCCTAATAGGCACTCTTAACTCTTTAACAATAGACATATCATAACTGAAACAACGTTTGTTATCGCTACGCAATTTTAATCGTCTATTACCACGATCGGTATCGCAAAAACACTCGACTGTGTCTGCAACACGAAAGTCAGTTTTTCATCAGTTACGCGACATTACGATTCGTAAAACTACATCACTCACCTTTTTACGACTGAATTTATACATCTTAACTATAACCTCAAACAAAAATAGCATTCGAAAAACAGATTCACGAGTAGCAATTGACGTATACCTGAATTTCGTTTTGCAGTCACGGTCCAGTGATTTTGCGATGTTGCTTGCTCCAGTTGACTGATTTGAAGATTTCGTGCAAGTTTCAGTACATTTCCCCAACGGGAATAGCCTATAAAGTAATTTTAGGGGCTAAAATAGGATATTACCCTCGTTTAACGCTGGCAAAAAATACTAATGACATACCTAACTACGGTATGATCCTTACCGCTTTCTGTGCTACAGTTCTCAAGCATGGCATATATATTCATAACACTTGCTGCGCTAACGGGTATTTACAGAAAAACTAGAATTGAGCAACAATGATCACAAATTGTCACATGATGATCATTACCATCGGTACACTGAATTCATGCAGTAGTTTCTAAGTTAATGGGTTCCAAACAAAAAGAGAAATAACGACCCATACGAAACATTCATCAGTATATAGTATATAGGGTGATAATGCTATCGAAGGCTTCTCCTATAAATATATAACATTGACTAAAGTTGCTGGTAATGGAAACATCCTTGTTCCATCATACCATGTTACGATCAATTTAGATCATTTGTAATAGGTCTTTATTTCAAACTCTCTATAACAATTTTAGCACAAGTCTAGTTACTCATGAAATATAGCCGTTCGAAATTATCGACAATAACAAATAGTTTGTACCATGTAATCAGCTGTAATTTACATATATGATAATTTGATTAAGTACTAGCAGACACACAACATATCTAATAAGCGATTGTAAANCCATACGTAACAGCATTTTAATAAGCGTTATTCAAGAGGAAGATTACGCAGGATATGTTTTCCTGTTGACTCCCTCTGATGAAAATATACAATTAAACGGCAGTCAGTTTCAAAAAGGTTCGTACT
This sequence comes from Halocynthia aurantium, assembly GCA_013436065.1. NCBI lineage: Eukaryota > Metazoa > Chordata > Ascidiacea > Stolidobranchia > Pyuridae > Halocynthia > Halocynthia aurantium. Next base: position 2,322 of record QXVX01003755.1, read on the forward strand.
GTACAGCACATCCTGTAATTAGGTAGCTGTGTAGATGTTGGATACTTTAGCGCAGGTAAAATACTAAGGTAAAATACTCAGGATCACAATGACGAAAATCATTGGAAAAATGATCTCTATTCGCCAATTATGAAGGTTATTTTCTTGATAGTCATTTAAAGTATATTCGACGAGTACCTGTATTCTCCACTGCCTGGAGTAGTGATGTTCTGCTTGTAAAAGTAACTATAGGCCAAACCCGCGAGTTTAAAAGGCTTCAATGTAGATTTGAATAATCGGGAAGTTAAAAACAGGAAGCAGTGCACGTAACTTATACACTGTGGTAACGTGTAATGCATTCGTAAAGCCCGTTTGTAATTAATGATATCACAGATCAGGAATTCGAATACAATCAATGATATAAATCCCTTATTATAGGAATTATAGAACATGTATCAGGTCTGTTGGAATAGCTTCTTTCTGCTGATAGTTGTGGCAAATATACGATGCGTTTTTGCAAATACAGGTCAGTGTTATCTGAATGCAAACTGTAGCAAAAGAATTATCAGTAGAGTTCAACTTGCCTGATACAATTTAATACGTGTGCTGCATATACGTTATAGATCTTACACGAGGCGCAGATATAGTGTTTCTTCTGGATGGATCGAGCACAATAGGCAAGGATAACTTTGAAAAGATGAAAGAGTGGGTCGTGAAAACTACCGAATTGTGCAACATAAGCAACGATGACATACGCATTGGAGTAGTCGTATATTCGGAGTTCAATTTCTTTGGAGAGTGAGACTTTTTCAGATATACCAGGCCTGTACAAACTACGTTCCGCGACCCGTAAAAGACTTTTGAATCCATACTTTTTAAACTTAACTACATTTCTGCAGTATTTACAGTCAAGAGTGACGTAAGAGAGCGTATATATTATATTGTAACCAAGCGTATACTGAATTGAGACCACTTGGTTTGTGAAAGCTTAATACTCCACATTAAACATTAGTTTTTTTTATAAAGAGGTACTTGGTATAAAGAGTAGAGATTATAACAAGTATAACCATCTAAGTTTTGCAGGCCTGACTGAATACTAAGCTGCGGAGCAGATAAACTTAACTTTAAATTCATGTTTCCAGTGAACAAGAATACATGTCAACTAAAATCAAAATAGGAGAATTCTCCAACATCGAAGATTTCAAGGTATGGCAGAAATATAAAGAGGGTCGATATGGGTGTTTAGATTTCTCCTATTTTATAGACAGCAGTGGCAAGTATTCCTTATTCTGGGTATACAACTGACACGGCCCATGGACTACAAAAGGCACTGAGTGACCTGGAACAATCCAACCGATTCAAAGATCCACACATCGCTGAACTAATAATACTTATAACGAACGGCGAGTAAGAACATCACATCAATGTTGATGTTGATCTTGTCTATCTGAGTGTTTCTTTTTTCAAAGGATTACTGACAAACCCTTCCTCGGCGAAATCTTAGAGAAAATATATTTCGAAAGAGTTATTCCGATAGTTATCGGTGTCGGAAAAAGTGACGAGGAAGGCCTGAGAGTAAGCTAACTTCCTTATTTATATTTTCAAACGGAAACTTTAATTTCCTGATATTTTCAGCTGATTGCAAACAGAGGAGTATCGAATGAGCATTTGAGTTTGATCTCCACTTTCACCACTCTTGATTTTTCGCTGACACAAAGCGTAGTTGAATCTATCCAAGAAGCTGAGTTGCAACTGATCTTGCCAGAGTTTAATAACACCACGGAGTCCAGCCATACCGTTACAACAACCGCGGAGACGAGCCACACGGCTAGTACAACTACGGAATCACCAAACAAGAAACCTTCTAATGCAACTTCGAATCTAATCTACCTACCAAACCCAAAGGCCGCCAAACTACATGGAGGCGCGGTAACTTTGAAAAACAGTAATCACTTGGTTGCAATTGCCTTGCTACTGCAAGCAACCTGGAGTATTATATGAGTGACCGTAATTCAGATTTCGAATGAATGATATGCTATCAGTTTCAAAATTGTTCTACTGTATAAATATTGACAATTGAATAAATATGAATATATATATACATATTTGGAAACACCGGCTGTTTTCATGTGCAACCAAATGCAAAACCAGGGACGGCAGTTTTAACTTTCAGGTTATACAAGTGCAGCAATTGATTATTTTGGGGACTAGATAAAACGGATTCTGGGTATTGTCAGAACTCGGATAAGCTCTGAAATCCTCTTATTTCAATGATTGATAACCGTGCTAAACCCCTAATAGGCACTCTTAACTCTTTAACAATAGACATATCATAATTGAAACAACATTTGTTATCGCTACGCAATTTTGGTCGTCTATTACCACGATCGGTATCGCAAAACCACTCGACTGTGTCTGCAACACGAAAGTCAGTTTTTCGTCAGTTACGCGACATTACGATTCGTAAAACTACATCACTCACCTTTTTACGACTGAATTTATACATTTTAACTATAACCTCAAACAAAAATAGCATTCGAAAAACAGATTCACGTGTAGCAATTGACGTATACCTGAATTTCGCTTTGCAGTCACGGTCCAGTGATTTCGCGATGTTGCTTGCTCCAGTTGACTGATTTGAAGATTTCGTGCAAGTTTCAGTACATTTCCCCAACGGGGAATAGCCTATAAAGTAATTTTAGGGGCTAAAATAGGATATTACCCTCGTTTAACGCTGGCAAAAAATACTAATGACATACCTAACTACGGTATGATCCTTACCGCTTTCTGTGCTACAGTTCTCAAGCATGGCATATATATTCATAACACTTGCTGCGCTAACGGGTATTTACAGAAAAACTAGAATTGAGCAACAATGATCACAAATTGTCACATGATGATCATTACCATCGGTACACTGAATTCATGCAGTAGTTTCTAAGTTAATGGGTTCCAAACAAAAAGAGAAATAACGACCCATACGAAACATTCATCAGTATATAGTATATAGGGTGATAATGCTATCGAAGGCTTCTCCTATAAATATATAACATTGACTAAAGTTGCTGGTAATGGAAACATCCTTGTTCCATCATACCATGTTACGATCAATTTAGATCATTTGTAATAGGTCTTTATTTCAAACTCTCTATAACAATTTTAGCACAAGTCTAGTTACTCATGAAATATAGCCGTTCGAAATTATCGACAATAACAAATAGTTTGTACCATGTAATCAGCTGTAATTTACATATATGATAATTTGATTAAGTACTAGCAGACACACAACATATCTAATAAGCGATTGTAAAATAAAACTAGCACACGAATAAAAGCATCGGTTCTTCTACATATTACCACAGCAGTATATTTACAAAAAGAGAAACATTATGTGCTAAGCATCTGTAGGCATTTATTAGAAATATAGATAATGATATAAATTTACTGGAACTTTTAGGAAGAGGAACTTTAGGACATAAAAAATTAACAGTCATTTGTTAATACAAACGGACAGTACAATAACTTTGGAAAATATTGCCTTTAGGTAGCAGCAAGATTAGGGATAAGCACATTTTATGTGGTAAATAGTGCACAGTAAAGTAAATGATAGAAACTTGAAACTGTCATTTTATAAAGGCGGTATATAACAGTGGATAGTGTTGCAAATTACTTTCACTAGAAAGTGGATATCATTGAACTTAGTGAGCACTTAATAGTTTGTACAAAAGTGGAAATAAAAAACAGTGGAAAAAGGTTGCTAATTTGGAATGGAAGGATTGCAACAGTGGCATATTTTTAAACTACATTATATGTAGTTTCGGAATTAGGCTTGATTGTAATCGGATTGCATGGTTTTATTTGTATTGAAACTAAACAAGATATAAAGAAAAGTATTTTGGTTCGTTAAATATGTGTAGCATCGTTTATCTCGCGGACCCTACACCTTTTTATTACAGGTACATTGTGTAGCAGCTTTTGTGGCCTTATGAGCCGCCAGCAAGGCGACGCTGCAAGAATCTTGCATATCTTTGAAGTAGTGGCTGAGAGCCCTGGAATTTCCGGTGCGAACAAAATAAAGCTGCCAGCAAGATAGAAACGTATATACGGTAATGATAGCCCAATTCGCGAAGAACATTGCCAGGATGTCGCTGGTGCGCCCCAGAGTGCAAAGCAAAGGTGTATCCTTTGTGAAAGCTATTTCACAGCTGAATATAAAAGTTTGACTATAATATGTATTTAGAGTGCTATATCATATATGGTATTTTAACGCTTACCTGAATAATTTGGTATTCAAAATTTCACCTATTCCATTCTGGTACAGCAGAGTGATAGCAGCTAAAACAACAATCGCAAGGAGAATACTGACTATGCTTCTTATCATGTAGGATTTTACGAGAAATCGACTTTTGAAATTATCTACATGACAGAATTGCCGTAGTATTCCCTGCTTCAATGGAAATATGCCTCTTTTATCTCCCTCTGCAGCCATAGTCGATGTGAGTTGATAAACCGACATGATATATGGGTGGTATTCGAGGGAAGCAAAATTCTCGTAACAAAGCATCGAGAACAGATGCTGATCCAGCATTCTTCCTACAAGAATTTTCTCCCAAGTAGTAGGTGGTCTTGTTGCTTCTTCGGAATCTTGTTTATCTTTCTGTAAAGTCGACTACATTAGAGATACGAAAATCTTTCTATAAAGGAGTTAGATGATATATCTTTGTAACATAAGCCAGAATTGTGACGTTATTTTGCAAATTACAGGATTAGAACTCATGCTTTCATTTTCAATAAAGCTTACGATGAGGGTTTCTGAAATCGGAATTGTGTCTATGTTACAATCATGCATTTTCATAGATTAACTTGCTTACTTTTTTCATTCTCTTCTCATCGTCGGTGTTCTCTTCAGAAAACTGATCATCTGCTACGGTTTCCAATACCTCACCCTTTGTGATCGTTTCCTTGAGATATATTTTAGTTTCGTCAGTGGATTGCTGTCTTTTCTTTGGTGCTGAATGATCATCTTCCGTTTTTGAAGTAACATCCTTTTTCAAAATATCACTAACGCTGCTTTTCTTTGCCGTTTTTTCGGACTGCTCAGGTTCATACTTGTGTATCTTTTCTGATTTCTGCGAAAGATTTCCCACTTCATTCTCCGTATCTAAAGTTAGAGGACTTATTTCAATAGCTCGTGCATCGCCTTTTTTCGGTCTGGATCCCTCTTTCTTTTTCTTTTTACGAGTAAGCTTTTTGATGGGGATTTGGTCAGCTGATTTTGTACGGGCTAAAATCTTTAGCTTCTCGCTATCAGTTCCGCTCGTAGCTTCTTCGGAATGTACTGCTCTGGTTGGAGAAGCATACAAGGGAGTAACCGTCATTTTTCTCTTTTCACGAGGTGGTGTAATCAGTGGCCGATTAGGTGAAATTTCATCATCTTCCTCGACGGCAGACGATTCAGATTCTGAAGGAAGAGGAGACGGAAGATGGATTTCGCTGATAGATGAATGAAGACTCTTTTCATCTATACTTTTATTAGAAACGGATGACACTTCAATTTTACTCTCTTTTGTAGCAGCAGCGTAAGGTTCTTCACCTGCAGATGAATGTTGACCTCCAGCAATGGAGGATTCTCCGGAAACTGGACTAATTTCTGCATTTTTTCCCTCCTTATACTCTGGTGCATTCGTATCCTCATTTTCTTTGGCAATATCGTCGTTACATGTGTCTTCAGATTCGTTTCCTTTCTGGATAGAATGATGGCTGCCAACAACGGAGGATATTTTCGAATCTGATCGACGACTTGCATCGTCTTGGTCTTTTGGTAATTGAGGTTCGGAATCATGGTTGCTTTTGCTTCGATGGACATCATCGGGTGTATCCTCGGAATCATTTCCCGACATATGCACGATGGCAACGACAGAAGGATTGCGACTACTAGCAACAGAAGACTGCTTCGAATCCGGCAGATTTGCGGGATTTTTACTTTCTTCAGAATCACTCGGAGGTTGTTGAGTTGCTATAGGAGTTGGTAGTGTCGAGCTCATAGTTGTATCTGTGCCTTTTTTAGCAGTGGAACTCACATCTCCCGTTTTTGGCGTACTCTGTTCATTCTTTTTTGCCCGTAGAAACCTTGATATACGTCTATATATAGTCGCTACTCTCCATGCCTTTTTGATTGTTTTTGTCTTTTTTCCAGTTTCTTCTTCCACTCCCAACCCCTGCTGATCGATTGTTTTGTAGTCCTCCTTGAATGGCAGCCACCCGTTCAGATACACTCCATCTCTGTCGTATGGTTTTCTAAAAATACACTGGTATATATATATATTGTAATATCATAGATTCAGATTTAATATAAAATGAAACTATATTGACCAAAATGGGGTTTTAATGATAATACTGAAATGTCCATATAATTTCACGTGATTCTGGTTTGAAAATCTTTCTATAACATATTATATATGTATATAAATGCATGACATGAAGTTATTCGGTTGACAAGATTGTTAAAATTCAATCCAGTGGTTGAATTGTATTCGATGATTATGAATTCTATTTGTACGGTCTCAGATCATGAACAACACGTTTTTTCCATTGATACTTATTTTATTTAGTAATTATAGAAAGCTACACATACCATATATATATATATATAAGTTTAGTTGTATAATTGTATCACTGAAGAAAACATATATCCCTTAATAGCTAATCGCCCTGTCCGAGGACTCAGTGAAGGTACAGTAATGACGCTGACTTGGGTAATGCGTTATTTGGATTATCTCTCGCCTGTCGTTGATTGCATCAGATATGCGGTATACATGACCCAATCAATCGAGTGATTTCAAGAACAAAACTATCATCGATTAAACAGTATAAATACGATTCAATTGTTAGGACATGTCCATCATTAATTTGTGTTGGTTCTTATGCTTTCTTTTTTTCTTTTTCCGCCTGTCGAAAGGCGGCCAACAAGGCGACACTGCTTGAATCCTTCATATCTTCGAAATAAAATGAAGTAGCCCTATTTCCACTTCTCCTTACGAAGCACCATTGTGCCAGCGACATAGCAAAGTAAACTGTGATGACTATTATGTTAACGACCATGACTGCAAGCATATCTCTTTTCCTGTTTATCGTGCACATGACACACGCATCCGCATGGAAAATGACATCACATCTGCAATAAGATAAACATAAAATAAATCAAGAACAGAAACTGATTGCCCACAGTGACAAGTTAGAGCAATGTCATTTAAGACACGAATAATATATTTTAGAGCTAAAACTTAATTTCATTATAGAAGTTTTGGTGAAGCAAATATAATTCATGGACATTCGAATCTAAACGATATTGTGAAAAAATACCATCCGGTTATTCACTACACTAATGATTAATAATAATCATTCAAAATTTAACTTACTTGAACGTGCTCGTACTCCAGTTTTCTTGGGATGCTAGATAGAGAACGAAGCTCATTGCGCCCATAACGACGAGTGATATAAGTACCCCAAAAACATGTTTCAAAATATAACTCCACATTAAAAATGTTCCGCCAAAGTTTTCCTCGTGACACCACTGGCGAAGAATTCCTTGCTTCATGGGGAACATTCCCTTCTTGTCTTTAGCAGCTGCTTTTGTTTGCGTTAGTTGATAAACCGATAATATGTAGGGATGATGCTCGAGCGATGCAAAGTTCTCGTAGCACAGCATGGAAAATAAATTCCTGTCCAACATTTCTCCAAGGAAGAATCTGGCCAATATGGATCTTTTTAGCTTCGGTTTGATGGTTTCTTCAGTTTGCTTGTCCTTTTGTAAATTAATACAAATTTATAGATAAGTGATATTTCTCATCATATTTACATTTCAATTAAGTAAGTAATCTATTCAATCAGATACCTGTTCTACGTCACAATTTTTGATGAATTTTTCATTTTCCTGGGATTCTTGGTCGTTCGCAACCTTGTCTCCCGTGAATGCCTTCATTGTTTCATCCAGAAGCTTCCTACTTTCTGTTGGCGAAGAATCCTTTTCTTTCAACACCTTCTTTAACAACGGGTCAGTTATACCTTCGGTGCTTTTCGCATCGTCTTGAGTTTCATCATCGAATGTCTTTTCCTGCTCTGATACGGATTTATCTTGGGATTCCATAACTGCTTTGCTAGAACAACTTTGCTTATTGCTAGCTGACGATGAGGACGAAACTGAACTAGGTTTATCGCTTGCCCTGGATCCTAATTCAATGTCCTGCTGTGATTTGATAGAAGACTTGGCAGTAAATCGTTTGCGCAGAAACGTCGGTAAAACATTTGTGAAATGCGTCGAGAAGACGCCAGTTTTTTGATGATCGGAAGTTTCTCCAGGATTGGCTGCTGAATGTGGCGGATTGTATCCACTCCATCCATCCAAGTAATAACTATTAGGATCGTACGCTTTCCTGAAAAATTGACCGAGTGAAAGAGCACCTCTTCATTCTTCTTTTCGTTTAAACATGCTGTTACTATTTACAAAATCCGTGTATCCCCTTTTACTTACTGCAGTACTTCCGCCTGCGTTTTTCACTTAACCGTTATGTCCCCTGACTCGTGTTTCATATCACTGATAGGCATTGACTACATACGTATGGTTGTATGGTTGAACCTTCGAGAACCGGATTCTCGCCAATGGCAAAACTGAACGAACTACCACAAACAGGTGATCAGAATATTACTCTGAGAAAGCATCATATCTATAACTCGAGTTTTATGAATTTATACATCCATACGAAAGGAGCAGTACTATTACAAGCCTAAATTCTTTGAAGGCGTTCTCGCGGACCCCTAAAAACTTGAACACCCTTTTTAGCCCCCAGAGCAGATTTTGCAGAACTACTTTCGTTCACGGACAACATAATCGCGGAATAAGAAGGTTCAACCCGAATCGAATCCATATTCAATTTATTCGTACTTCCTGTATATTCCAGCAGGAATTGTCTTTACGCTTTCGTAGATGTCATTTAGGAGAAGCTGCATAAATTTCAGATGACCCATCAATCGAGCGCCAACCCTGAAATGCCACCAAGCTGACGGTAATGCGAACAGAAAGGCCTGATATAAAATGCAAAATGCAACAACACCTTAGTTAGTATGCTGTCATTCAAATTTTGTGAATACGCCGGTCAGGAATTAACTTACCTCTAGTAACATTGCATAGGGCATCCACTGCACAAACCCTTTAATCAAATTTGGGTTCTTCAAAAGATTCACTTTCGTTTCGTTAAATCCATTGCAATAACTGAGATTCGTCGCGTTTTCCACCGGTGTTTCCCAACAATAGGTTGTAGCATAGTTTATGAAAGCTGCGTTGTATCCCGTACTTTTATTTGCAGGGAAGCAGGACAGGTTTTTTCCTGGAAAAGAACGAATGTAGTACATATGAAATAGGACGAAGAAAGGTGAGCAATTCAATCGCTTGGCTTCTCAATCAGAGGGCGATACAGGGCCTGGATTACCTGCCAAGTCGGATATTTTGGTGATCACCGCAAGTACAATTATGAGGTACACTCCGACATAATGAAGAATTCTGTCTGACCCGAGTTCGATGACAATCTCTTTCTCATGTTTCTGCGAAGCCTGTTCAAGGCCTTGGATCATTTCACTTGAAGACATTTCAATAATATTTTATTTCACTACCATTAAGCAAAAACTACGGAAGAAAATTAAAATCCGATGACACAGTCGCAGTAATATCGATACAGTTTACAAGTTTCTTACATCTAACTTTTATGATAACACACCCCCGGGCAAAACAAATCTGTGAAGAACAACCGTTAGACAGTGACATTCATTTCCAACGGACTCGTATACTTCGTATTGTTGGCTGAACTGTTTTCCCTTCGGCTCATTGTTACAGTTGATGATGTGTTTAAACATTTTACGACTCGCCTCATTATTACCTGACTGGTCTAGTACAAACCTAAACTAACAATATAACAAAAACGTGTTCCGAAAACACCCTAGAATAGCAATTAGCAGCTACTGCTTTGAAACCACGCGAAGCGTTGCGTTGCTGTCTGGGCTCCACAAGAAAGGAGCAGCGAGTTGTAACGAGCATACACCCGTAGATAAATAATGTATGAAGTTTTCTCCTGAATTAGAATATCAGAAAATATCTAATACGATTAGTGTATCGTAGGTACGCAGTCAAAGCTTTAGTTGAGTAATGACTCAACCCGCAGTCCCTACAATTAGCATCGAGCTCGTGTTCTGACTACACCACCACCTCTTGAAAAATTGTTGTACACGTGTAAATTGAATTGATCAATACTGCCTTTATTTCTTCCTGGAGAAACAGCTATTCGCCTCACTACCATACAATAACATGTGACAATGAACACAACAGTCTCGCCTAGACGATTTCAGGAAAACGGCGGGACCTACACGCGATCGTGTGTGTTCAGTTAAGGGGGTTCGGGTGAAAATTGACTGTTGTGTGTGTGCTTGATAAGCTCGGTTGTTTTGAATAGAAAGCATAGTGAGGCTTATTTGATTTCCATATGGATGGAATATTTTGAGTTAATAGCGCACTATGTTCCAAATATATACTGAATGCAAACTGCAGCAATGATACAAATGCTTCCCGGAAATACACTGAATTGCCCGTAGGACATGTACGTCATTGGATAGGAACTCATCGCAGCAGACTACCGATGGTGTTGTCAATGGGATTAGACATGATACAGGCATCATGACGTGAAAACACTTTCAATTGAAATATATATTGCAATTCTAAGGCGGTATTAACTGTGTTTTAAAAGAAAACCAAAAAGATGGGAAGAGTTGAGTACTGTGCTGCACCTAAATTTATTTCCCATAAGCTTAAATTGCTGATAATATTTTCGTACATTTAAATTCAAGTATACGTATGGAATGAAAATTGAAAGTATTTCCTCAAAATCAATGAAGGAAATAAGCGGATTAAAAATAGAATTCTAAGGATGAAGTTGATGAAACCAAACGTGTTCTGTGATCATACAGCTCATATAGTTAGGATATCTTGAAGATGGATTATTTTATTTTTTTCGTTTCGTAGTAGATTGTTTGCTATAAATAAGCCACGTAAATATGATTGAGAACAGACACTGTGAAACTCCAGCAGTACGATGTAATACAGCAAAAGCTTAGGCAAAAAATGTTCATCCATTCCAATGCAGATAAATTTTTAAGACGTTTTCTTTATTACTATTATCACGTGACTTCCGAGCATGATATCGGCGACAAGTAGTTCCTCATTGCCCCGCACTGAAATTTCTTTTGCCTCATCGTCGCCATCCGACCTGTAACTTACTGCATACTCGGGAAATGACCGGTTCCACCGTTCAATAGTTGGATCTGCATGAAAGCAACTACTTTGATAGTGGTACTTTTTGTCGGTGAACAGTCATCAGTTCTTAGGATTGAATGAGCTTGAAGGGCCGATTACTTTATAGAAACAGATAACAATTTTTCAAATAATACCTCCACAGTTTTCCTTGGATATCCATTTCCTTGTCTTCACCATGTTCAAGTAGAGTCCGACAAACCTATCCGCCATGTTGGGATAATCTATCACTTCAACGAAATCTTTGGAATCGATTTGACATTTGCAATCGGGTAAAAGCACTAAAGAAAGTTCGATTTTAACTACCAGTACAGATAGATTAGAGAAAACACAGTACCTACATAGTAATTGCATCGATTCGATAATACAAATGTTAACGTTTGAAGAGAATTTAACATGGCTTTCGGGTAATTTTGGGGGATTTGGTAAGGTCATTATCATCCCAGCAGTGACTCCAGCATTGCTGATACCAAATTTTTGTGAGCTAGGCTGGAGGACATGGATATAGCTCATTATGAGGTAGAACCCGAGACGTTGCGATCAAGAGACTCGCTCATATATATTGTGACACTATCCTATCCAGTTCTCTAGTGATTAGTTTGTATACTCACTATATTGAGGGTATGCTGCCATCCTGTGGTACAATAAAATGATTCCAAATCAAGATGTGACTTTTATGTTGTATATCGGCTTTTTGTAATAATAGAGCTATAAATTCAAAGAAAATCCAGCATTAGATCGTATTACGAGTATCTGGTAACTTGATATCTATATAGCACCACCCAATACAATTCATATCAGATATATTTCCTGTCTAGCTTCCAACAGCTAAGTTCCCTGTATACGAGGCCAGTGACATATCATATTATGCTTAGACATATAGTAGTTTGACGGAACTTCTGAAAGATTCTTTTTATAACAAATTGGTCTCATTACTATTCACAACGTTTGCCGATCAATGGCTTAAAATCCGTAGAATACTATAGATCAAATACTCATTTTGACTGCAAAATTTCATATCATTCACCTCATAACATTAGTTAGTATTTCTGTAAATAAACAGCCTATAACTTTTTATAAGAATCTCCTATTTCACCTGATTCATACAATATGAACATATTTCAGGTAAATCTGAAACAAGGTAAGTAAAACTACAGAGCACTCATTTCACAGTGCTTTGAAGAAAATTAAATCACTTAAATCACGAAAACATGATTAACTTCTCAAGATCGAAACAAATTTGATTACGGAGAAGCTTATTCAAGACTCTCCTAAACGCTGCAGCTGTACAATATCGTTCTGGACTAGTAGAGCACTTGAGATTTCTTCACAATTGTTTTCTTTTTGCAACGACTATACAGCATATGATTATTAGAACTCCCGCTATGAAATAGTTATTTCTTGATACGTTTTCCCTCCTTCAAAGCGGATGAGCAATGCTTCCGTTATAAAACAATGACAACAATTGATCCTTCAGATCAACTATACTGAATATGCATGCAAACGCTAAGCAGTAACGTTTTCCAATCGGTTACTACTTACCTCATAAGCAACGCTTTGTAGTGATAATTTACTCTAATGAACGATTTCTAAAATAGGTGTGTATTCGAGATTCCTCAAGTTTGCTATTGTGTTCAAGTTAACCTAATTCATGAAGTAACAACTTCATCACCTATTTAAATCTGCCAGTTTCATAAAAGTAATATATTTTCAATCTAACAGCCTATAGCTTACTCTCTTATGGGAGTCACCTACTAACAGAGATAAGATGCGCTCCAGTGGTCACTTTTTCTGCTCACAGGTAGCTTCAAACTGTGTAAAGAACTCTCCAACACAACTTATATAGAACTACAATATCACATGACGTCATGAATTTTTTCTTGGTGACTTTTTCTTATAATTGCAGTTAAACAGTTAATGCAGAGAACAGACCTCACATTTCACCTGAAAGAGTCTCTCACTCAGCAGCGCCGTTAGTGGCTTGCGTACTTTTCAATGACGAAGACTAAGATTTGCTGCCCTAGAAATAAGTTGTCATTTTTTTGCAATGAATTACATGGAAAGATGACCAAAGCTAAAAATTATATCCTTTCAAATTATGATGTTGTCCCTTATACAATAACTTTTGACTTGAACACGGAAAGTCGGTAGGGCTAGTTTGTCTTACGTGTGCTTGCTTGAACTGAGCAGCTCCATTATACATTCCATGCTGTTTTTCAAGCAAGAGGATTCCGTGTAACAAAAAAGGTATGATTAAACTCCTGAAATGTGTTTTTTCCCATCGTATCACTTTCAGCCTTTATTACCTAGTTTTAATAAATATGTTTTTTATTGAAACTGAATAATATTCAATGTAATTCATATAACACCGTTCTAGGGGTGAAAAGGAAATCATGTAGGGGTGAAAACTTCTTCTACGTACGAAAAGAATTTCCCAAATAAACGGTACAATAAAATCATTGATATTCATCCTTGTTCAGTAGATAAAGTAATGAACAACTGTTTCCTATGACAAGCTAAAAACATTTGATTGCAGAGGAGAAAGTATATTATATCGTGTACATTCACTGGTCAAGCCATTACTGTTTATAAGCCCATGGGCGTTCACTTGTAAATAACGTTTGCATTCCTCATACCCGTTTTTCGAATTTCTCCTCTTCACGTTTCCCCAACAGGTGCCTCTAGTTCTCCTTAGTACTTTTTAGCTGTTCAGAGAAGAAAAAAAATATTTAGTCGTTGCCAAGCAATGATTATTGCAGCCATCATATCCTGTGTGTGCAAGTATTTATTCGGATAATTTGAATACAAGTTTTTTAAGTTACCCTAAAAAAGCGGTTAATTAACGACGTTATAATGAAAGATAAGACGTATTGTATTGGTGAGCCTGCACAGCAAAGCAATACATTTCTATATCCTCTTCCGTAGGTATTGTTTTACATTTCCGATATAGCCTGGAAGAATACTAATAGAGCGGTAAGTTATAGAATGTTGTAGAAAAGATTGAAGTATGGCTCGCACATGTTTGTAGGAAAGCATCACCAAACTGAGGATGATGCAATGGAGAGTATTGAGAGCACTTAAAGCGAGCATTGACAGTGTTAATACAGTCAGTCACCAATTCTGTAGCTCTTCAAAGAGATTAAGTCCTACTCTTGTAAGAGGCAATGAGATTCTTCATTGAGGATGGGTACTTTTATATCCACCCTATCAGGATATTATAAATGTAAATTATACTGATCTCTACACGTCTGGTTATTAGAATGGTCGTGCTGTACCACCAACGTGCCATGAAAGAGAAAAATCAGTCACGCGTACGATGCGAGTATTATTTTTTCCCGTAAGTTATTTCAGTCGTACCAGTCAGAACCAAACTGAACCGTCGGCGATTAGCTGCCCGATAAGTTTTCGTATACTGTTGAGAACGTAGTAAGTTCGATCATGTATGTTAGGCAGTAAACATCGGTAAACAAGGCAGAATGTATTTATTGTAAACAGCAATAGGTATCTCTTGTAACAGTTGTCTGTTACTCTGGCAGCACGGTGTAGATTTCGCTCTGAATATTATGTTACGTTATCATTTTATTCTTTGGTATTAGTACAATCTATGGTCCTTTATTTATTTTGTGTATGCTAGCAGTATTGTCCATGCTTAAATTCACATTTAGTGAAGTTTTTTGTACATAAATATGTATTTTCCATATTAGGGATGCATGTGCCTAATATGGAATCTAGATATATGCGTGGCTGCTCAGACTGGTTCCTAGGAGAGTGCGGTGAACTGGAACAGTATTATTGAACCATGCGACTGTAAAAAGGAACTCGGCAGCATTCGGTATCACCATATTGCAACGTAATTAGGTCATTAAGTATAACGAGTACACGATAATTAACATACACAAAAATAATACCAGATGCAAGGTCTGTTGACTGCCAAAAATGAAACATAATACTGAACAAGTATTGCTTCCATGTCGTTTACCATAACAGAAAGTAGCAGATCTCCCTCAGCAATCAAAACATTATACCTATGAGATATACTGCATTGCGGTATAGTAAATTACTGCGGGAAGGCTCTTCCAGACATTCGTATCGCTGTTTGTCGAAAGTTAATGTACGTATCGAACATATAATTCCTATCAACTACATATTCAAGGAAATCTATCACTGATAAATGTTCCATGGTTTATCAGAGGTACACCCTCCTAAATTTCCGAAAACTATTAATTGCTTTACCGCATGAAAATTCTGTGCAGTTTATTAGAATCATGTATGTATGAGAATAGTACTGTATTGAACCTATGCTGCGAGTGCATCTTTGCATGTTTGCTGAATTTTGAAAAAACTGTGCTGATGTATCGTTATTAATTGTCGTTAATCATATCTGTGATATTCAACGGACAGACTAGTCATGACGAAAATTGTTTATTTCGATACTCGTATCTCGTAGTTGCTAAGTTTCTCTTTACTAATACTGATGACGTTATGATGCCTAAAGGCACATTTATCTACTATGCCTTTGTCAACACAAACTAATCAATTATATTTTAAACGATTTTGATTTATCAATACAGACTATTGTACCTTGCCGCCATTTCAGCTGTTCCTTTTTTTAGGGGCTGCTACTATCTGAATTATTTAACAGCAAGTATCGACGCCATATCCGTCACTTTGGAATCTGTGCTGAACAGAACTGCGAACATTGTTACTTATCTACCTCAACCCCTACGTACTTACTACTTATCATATGTTTGAAGATGGATCACGAAAGTAACACAATTGAATCAAGCAATGATTCTCTTCTGAATACATCTAATGGTGAAAATGAAAAGGAAGAAAAAGATGATGAGAACAATCTTAACAGAGAGGTTGGTGACGTACTGAGATTTTACTTTATTGCTATGGTTTCATATGTGGCGGTGTGGTGTTGATAATATTAAAAATCCTGGCGACATTTATTTTTGCGACGAATTATCCTATTAGTCCGTAATCCGTAATCGTTACATTTATCTTTCTGTGTAGGTAACTCTTCTTGGAGGTGTTTCGGTAATAGTTGGTTCTATGATTGGAAGTGGTATCTTTATATCCCCCGTCGGAGTTTTAAAGAATGTTGGTTCAGTTGGAGCCAGTCTATTGGTTTGGTTGTGTTGCGGCCTCATAGCTACATGCGGTAAGCTTCATTAGCCTTTTATCAATGTCGTTTCCGTTTCATGTTTTTTCCGAATATTCAGACCGTCCTACAAGATAATTTGATTTTGTTCCCAGGTTCGCTTACATACGCTGAGTTGGGAACAATGATCCCAAAATCGGGTGCCGAATATCCGTATTTGCTTGAAGCTTTCGGTCCAGTTCCAGCATTTCTATTTGCTTGGACATCTTCTATCGTACTTAAGCCATCGGCTGTTGGAATAATAGGTAGCAAACGCATTTATGAATCAGAAAGAAACAGCGTGACATTTCCTAAGCATTACTCTAATAATGTTCGTTTCATTGCAGGTTTAGTATTCGGAGAATACATCATGCGTCCGTTTTTTCCCAACTGCGATGTGGTTCCGTTGTCAGTTATCAAGATTGCAGGAGTCTGCTGTATATGTAAGACCATGTATTATCGTATTATCGTATTGAATTATCTTGGAGACCAATGCAGTCATCGATGAACTTTATATACATACATCTTTACGGCTTGTAATCTAGGTTTGGTCACATTCATCAATTGCTACAGTATGAAGATAGCGGAAAAGACCCAGATCGTTTTCACTGTGGCTAAACTTGGAGCGCTCCTTGTTATCATAATAACGGGAATAGTAGCACTGTTTCTAGGTACTGTATATACTGTTACGACCTTTTCACGTTATGTATGGTTATGCTCACGGTTATCTCTACATCTAGGTACCACTGACAACATGCAGAATGCATTTTCTGGGGAATTTCAAGCAAGTACTGTAGGAATAGCGTTGTATCAAGGATTGTGGGCCTTTGATGGATGGAATCAACTGAACTATATCACAGAGGAGTTGAAAAATCCATATGTGTATGATTTCCGTATTTGTCTATTTGGATTGAATATTTCCTTTCTAATTTATGTCTAACGAAATGTTTCGCTGATTTAACAGGAACCTACCACGTGCAATATGGATCGGAATTCCACTGGTCACTATTGTTTACATACTTACGAACATTGCGTATAGCGCTGGGCTCACTATGGTCGAACTGATAGGATCCAGAGCTGTGGCCGTGGTGCGTATACTACAATGTTACATTATGTCTTGTACTATTTGTCGGTATGATAGAAAAAATAATCTGACCATTATATATACTATAGACCTTTGGAGACAAACTTCTTGGCGTTATGTCATGGGTAATTCCTGTGGGTGTGGCAATTTCTACTTTCGGGGGTGCAAACGGGTACACAATTACAGGCCCAAGGTAAGACTTCGAAGTTACCTTTTAAAAAAGGTTCTGTGCATTGGTCTCTACTGCTAACTATTTCAATCTCATTGCAACAGAATTGTATATACAGCAGCTAGAAACGGCCACTCTGCCAGGATATTTTCTATGGTTCACATGAAGCACACCACTCCCACACCGGCTGTTATATTTAACGTAAGTGAATTAATAAGACCATATTGCCACAAAACTTAAAATACTGAATCCCTTACCTAATTCAATTCACCTAAATAGTTCCCTAAAAAGTGTTCTTGATGTGTTACTATAGATTCTTACTTCAGTTTGTACTTAGTAGTTAGCACATAGAAAAGGGTTAAATCAAAAATACATGACCACGTTGACCTCACGACAGCCTTCGATAGTGTAAGACACCGCGTTCTCACTTACTCTACCTGCTGCTGGCAAGCACGTGGTGTTAGTAACAACACAAGCACGGTCTTCGAGAGACTTGCTTGGTCTGTTATAGACTGTCTAACGACAGGGGGAGGGAGGTTCAGGTCATTCATTCACAAATAGGGCCGAGATCCAGAGAGCGTTTTGGTGTAGACAAGAGGAACAGACTGCAGATTCATCCTGGATTGCTCTCAACACCCGAATGGAATCGATATTTTGTTAGTTTTCAATGATGCAACGTATAATTGGCCGTTCATAGGCAATTCTGCAATCTGGTATGGCAAGGAGGAAAAACTGCCAGAAAGGATTATTTCATGAGAATGTTCAACTAGTTACAATAGACTTTGGTGAATAATCTGGATCTGGTTGCGAAGTACAATATGCTGATGCTCAAAGTACCAAAGAAATTTAACGGGCTCAATTTTATTCCGTTTATGCCAAATGAATCTGTTGACGTAACTGGCACGGCTGAGTAAGTTTTGCGCACGGCACGTTTTGATTGACCACGTTTTCTGTTCATCGGTCAGTTGCTTTGCTCGTCGACCTCAGTAACAGCCTCATAAATTTCATCGGGTGCATTTGCTGTTACCTTCCAGTTGGATGAAAATAACCTCACTGACGTGTGGAAGCGGTCTAACAAAGTGGGCCTGCTCACCCATCCTGAAATCAAGGCTAACGTGACCATTGGCGTCCAGACTGGAAGCGCAACTGTGCAAAAAAATGACTTTCAGGATTAAGGATTGAGGCAAGCAGGAGACGTCTACCGCTGCTCGCATTCTTAGCGGTACGAATTCCGGCGTATGGATAATGGCAATGGTGGCCGTCAAAATCTCTCCTCGTATCAGAATATTTTACAATAAGTTTGCATTACACATAGTTCTTGATTCTGGCATGGAAGCAAATCTAATTCGCTAGTCCGCGGTTGCTAAACTACAGATTCGATTGGCTTGTAGTACCCGCGTTGCTTGGAAGGCAGACGGTATAGTAGGCTTACCCGCTATGCGCGCACATTCGAACTTGAAGACCTGAATGCCAACATGCTGGCCGGTAGCCCATTCTTCACTACGAACGATCTCGTATTCAATCAGCCTAATCAATTATTAGCTGGCGTATTTTCTATTTTGCTAGGAAATTACTTTTGAGTTGGGTAATAACCTAGGTAATAATTGAAATATAATTAATCTTTTAAATTAAGGGCAACTCCTATTATAAAAAAAACGTCATGCTAAACAGATGGTAATTTGGCTTAGCTGTTTATTTTATTTATTCGACATAACAGTGAGATCTTACGTTGCATTTTAGTCCTTGATCGCCATTCTAGTGATGATGCCAAATGATTTTGATACTCTCGTTAACTACTTTTCTTTCGCGATGTGGCTTTTCCATGGAAGCTGTGCTGCAGCGCTTATATACATGAGATGGAAGTATCCCGATTTACCACGACCATACAAGGTATATTTACATCATATCTCTGCCGTACTTCTTTGCCTATGTTTTTATACCTTGTTGTTTCAGGTTCCCATTTTTGTTCCGATATTGGTCATAATTTTTGCCGTTTTCCTGGTGTTTTTTCCCATCATTTCTAACCCAGCTTGGGAGTACCTCTACGCCACCATATTTATCCTCAGTGGTTTGGTTCTCTATGTACCATTTATCCACTACAAGATAAATATGCCCGGGTCTAGTAAGTAAATTTACACGTTTACAACTTGAAATGCGGTAGTAGTAATTTAATAAATTTAATTTAAATTGTTGGTATCTTATTTGCAGATCAAGTTACTGAGTTTTTGCAAAAAATTATGTACGTTGCACCATCATCCACACTACAATCAAAATTATCGTGATCGGTAGATGTCGCTGTTTGACAATATTTGTTTTCAGCAATGGAAGCGTTTTGTAAATTATTTTTACGGTATTGCCTCTTCAATTATACATGTATGAGATCATAATTGTACAGTAAGAACGTTATTGCCCCACTCAACCTAGAAATCGCTGTTACAAAAGAGAAAAACCTGCTTTTATTTCTTTACGGACCATCACGTATTTATCTAATCATCGTTTTTTTAACTTTCCTCTTGTGGTATTGACTAGTGGTGACTAGCTTACTAAGGGTGAACTTCGTATTTGATGTTATTACACCATGTATCAGTAAAAACGAAGTACAATTCTGCGTCATTATTTATTATCGAACGTCATTTCGATTCGTTTCTCTTCCCAGAGTTGTTCGTTCTATAGACGGTATATTGTACTGTAATATAGTATATACTGTAGCTTCCAAAATTCCTGAATAGTGGCTGCATGCTTTTTCCTGTTCGTCATTAATTGACAGGCAAATAATTTGTGTACGGGAAGATCGCGACGCGAGCGAGTGAGCGCGACGAAGATAAATGCTGTATCATACTGTCTCAGCATTGCAGGAAGACAAGTGAATCGTCAAGTAATACTCTTCCTTTAGCAAGTGCAAAGCGTTTGCATATCGCCGTAAAGTTTTCGCATTAAAAAACAAAGAATCTACGTTGACCTGGTACCCATTACCTTGTGGGAACTAGATGGTAAATATGGACGTCAAACAATTGTCTCGTTTCGAGTACTTTTGATCAGTTTATGAAAAGTCACTGAACTCGCTTAGCGAGTGCATTTATCGGGCTATAGTTTAAGAAAGACATTGTCTCGATATCAGTTACGTAATATCTAGTTCCATCGACTATAAATAGAACACTAGTTTTGACTGTTGAAAGCTTGGTGATATATTAAAAAGATCGCAACTCACGGGTCCTCAACAGAGTCTATTTGTTGAGGTACTAGGCTGTGTTATCAAATTGTGAATACTTAATGTTTGTTCTAGCTCAGCCTATTTTGAGACACTCTTTGCAAATCTTGATTGAGCTTGATCAGCAAAAACTGTGCAGCTCAAAACATGTTGAGTGAGTCCACTATTCAAATAAGATTAGCTATAGAAAAATAGATGGGGTGATGGAGCAACAATGATAACCTTTATAATATTTTAGTCTCGACAACCAGCAAGAACCAGTTTTGTTATCAATATACTCCGAGTTTGTTTGTCCGCCTCACGCGGAGAGTGCATGGTGTATGAGTATTTTCGCTAACAAGGTCGTTTCTGATTGGCTGTAGAAATAACACCCTCTTCACAGCGAATATGACTCAAAGCCCGAATAAAGTGAGATGTTTGCATTCAAACTGTTTGTGAATAGTATTGTGCCGTATATACATAGAATAAAGCATTCAATTCCCATACAGAAGACGGGCAATCAAATCTATTGAATTTGACTTGAAACAAATTGGATTTTGTTAATAAATCTAAAACACCTACCGTCAGGGTCCTTCCTCTTCGGACACTAATATAGATTTTAATTCTTTTTTTTAAGAATTAGAGTTTACTAATAGAGGAACTTTATTCTGCGTCAACACAATTTATGTTTGTCTTATCCTTTTAGGACTAGTCACCCACGATACTAAACTATAGACAAAAAATCGCAATATACATATGTTTGCTCTTGGATCGTTTATTGAAAAACTGAAATGTTGGTAAAACCAGAAGAGTCTGAGAAAGTCAGAAGGATATATACACTGAATAAAATAAAAATACGATACAGGTTATGTATAGTATAAAACATCTGTTGCATTTATATGTTCCGCCTTTTGGGAACTGGGGGAACGCAGAGAAGCGTGGAACACTCCTGGCCTTAGGCATTCAATATCCAACGT
>QXVX01003755.1:25521-78875 GCA_013436065.1 Halocynthia aurantium
GATATATACACTGAATAAAATAAAAATACGATACAGGTTATGTATAGTATAAAACATCTGTTGCATTTATATGTTCCGCCTTTTGGGAACTGGGGGAACGCAGAGAAGCGTGGAACACTCCTGGCCTTAGGCATTCAATATCCAAGACCAAGCATAGGTCAAAAGCCTAAAATCAGAATAATAATATCAAACAACTGAAATTTTAACTTTAAATTCAAGCACTGTTGCAAAGGTGGATAGAAAAGAAAAATATAATATACATATATATTGACATCCCTCATGTCGATTTCAGTTTTTCAATCCCATACACAATAGCAGAAATACATTGCTTTGGATCTTCTTCTTTACCGACTGGCCAGCTATATTGCGGAACAATCTTTGTCATAAGAATGCGAATAAAACCACTATTTTCCATTCCCTTGAGCTCCCCATTAACTCGATCCAAAAATGATTGATTTCCGTCAGTGGATCGCGTAGTGAAGAAGAAAAAACCACCAGGCTTGACAACTCGCACCATGTCCTGACAACATCAAAACTGAGTGTTAGCAATATTGAAATTCCAGTACTTTAATTAAATATCTAAGAGTGATAGGAATCGAGTGTGAAACATACTGGAAGACATTCCGGTTGTATAAGTCCAGGAACCATTGCGCAACAACAAACAACAACGTCGTACTTGTTTGAAGTGTGGGGCATGGGGTCGTCTTTCTCAAGCAAGTGTAACTTTAAATCTCTGTATTACATCAATTCTTGGGTTACTATCACAAACAGTTTTGAAAAAATAGTGGGTATCGAACTATATACCTGTAAATTTTCTTATCTCTCGCCTTTTCCATCATCTTTGCATTTCCGTCAACACCATCAATTGGACCTACATACCCAGCTAATTTGTTCAAGGCAATGGCCATTTGACCAGTTCCTATTTTCAAGAAAATTTAACACATGTTATTTGGTCTTAATAATTTAAAAAAATGTGATTTTAGTATCGAACCTAAGCCGATATCCAGAAATTGAATGTCAGTTCTTTGAAACATTTCTTTTGGCATGTACTTCAACAATCCATTTACCATTTCATCTGGAACCGTATAGTCCAATACCTACAGATTCAAACATATTTTTTATTCAACACGTTCAAGAGAATTCACGTACAGAAATATACATATACATTGCATTTCAGAATTACCTCCAAGTCTTTCTCGTAATGCTGGGACCAGTAATCGTAGTATTTCATGGTATGCTCTTTGTCAAAATCACCTATGATATTCTGCACTCTGGTCAGCGACTCTTTCGACTGGTCCGTGGCGGGCGCTCTCCACTGTGTATCAGGAACAATTTCAGTACTCATTGCTGATGGAGTTGGTTACTTTGGACAAAATATACAGTGTTGCAAACAACAGTCTATGAGCTTCCACGTATGATTCAAAGTAAAGGTGTGAGTCCTTTTATCGGTTTCAATCCCGCAATGAGAGAGTGGTAAAGAATGAGGAACCAAGTCATAGCGATAATACCGAGAGAACAGTTTAATGAGTCAGCAATTTATAAATAACAATAGTCATACTTATATCTTTTTAACTACTAAGCTTCCTTCCGTTTTATTTTTTAAGCAAACAAGCCAGCAAGTGAAAAAATCGTGTTGTGACATTGAAACCAACAAATGGTGATAGTTATTACTTACTAGTAGAACGACTCGGCTCGTTTAGAATTTAGACTGATTTTCAATTCTCAGTGGCACAATTCTTAGTAATTATTGTCTCTCTTTACATTGTAGAAATAGATAGTAGGGAATATTTAGTACCACATTACAATTCACAAAAACAGTTTGAATGCGAACATTTTCCTTCATTTGGGCCTCGAGTAATATTCGCTGAGGGTATTATTTCTACAGCCAATCAGAAAAGACCTTGTTCGCGAAAATACTCAAACATGTACTCTCTGCGTGAGGCAGGCAAACAAACTCTGAGTATATTGATAATGAAACTTGTTTTTGCTGGTTGTCACACAAAAATCATACAATGGTTATCATTGTTGCACCATCCCATCTATTATTCTATAGCTAATCTTGTTTGAATAGTGTCCTCACTCAACATGTTTTGAGCAGCACAGTTTTCGCTGATTGAGCTCAATCAAAATTTGCAAGGAGTGTCTCAAAATATGCTGAGCTAGAACAAACATTATGTATTCACAATTTGATAATGTAACCTTGTGCCTCAACAAATAGACTCTGTTGAGGTCCCGTGAGCAGTTATCTTTGTATTACACAACCAAGCTCTCAACAAACTAGTTTCAACCTGTTTTAAATATATATTTGACGGAACTATACGGATATTGAGATAATGTCTTTGCTAAACTTTAGCGCTGTAACTGTACTCATACCATTTTGACGTCTCGTATAGCGTTCGCGTACCATCTACATTCAGAAAAACTGAAGTGTACAGTGTTACAATCTTTCACCGGATTTTTACATAGCTACATTAACGACACAATACAATAGCAGGCAATAGTAATGATAGCAATAGTATGATATGATGTAGTTCTGTATTATAGACGAGATTGCGAATAGGCGGAAACCCGTAGTTTCAAATGGATGAGATTTTGAATTAACGGAAACGTATTCTTTCATATAGATACCATCGGAAGATTTCGAACCTAGGCAAGCTATTTACCACTATTCGGGGGGGGGGGGGGATTGCTATTGAAATAGCTTTTAATTTTGGCGCCTAGGAAATTCGACTGCTTGCTTCTAGGGGGTTTACACCTAACAATTTTCCATGAATTTAAATTACCAACGAAAGGCGAGGTCGCATAAGCAAGCGCCAGTTGAATCCCAGAATAATGCATGAGCAAAGAAAACCAGGGTCTGGAAGTTGCTCGCGTATCACCTGGAAGACCTTCGCGTACCACTAGTGGTACGCGTACCATAGTTTGGGAACCACTGCGTCAGGTGAAGTAAACATTTCCAACCGCTAAATGTCACTGTTGATCATTTATAACCGTTAAGTGAAGTAAAAACTTCCAACCGGATGGCAAAGTACAGTCAACTCTTATAAATAAACTTCTAATGATCCAATTACGCTAATATTAGCACATAATACATAAACCAACATTCCCTGAAACAATTGGGTGGATTCATATAGGTTAACCCGTAAACATCTATTTCGAAACTCTGTACGGTGTATTATTTCCAGGCACGTGGTTCCTGAGGTACAGTTGCCTAAGGTTGTGATCGAGAGCCAGAATACATTTTGTAAAACTTTACATTGTTGGTAGGCGTTGTTCTACACGAAGCTATTCCGAATGTCGTCAATACAATATCAAATGATATTATTTTCACTAGTTAACATTTGCTTTGCGTTATTATACGCTGTATGACGTTGTGCCATTGACATATGATTCATGCTTACATACTACGTTACGTTGGGTGGGCAAAAAATAAACGTTAAATTCCTAGCAACTGCTGTCGGTAAATTTTGTTTTTAATTCCAGATCTTATGTCTATCACGTCTACCCTTGTTACATGCATAAAAGGAGTATTGATATTTCAAGTGGGTGTGATTGTGAATGAAAAACAGTTTTCATTTTCATACATGCAGTTTTTATCTGATTCCCGTCGCCTGAAATTTTCAAGACCTTTCTCTTTGTGAATCGTGAATACTGCGCAGATATTATCAAGATTATGCACGACAGGAGAAACGTGTTTTAGTGTGTTTATGACCGATTCCGTACTACTGTACCTTATAAACAGGCATTCTTGAAAACGGCGATGAGTTTTCATGGCATACGAACTCACATATACGGTATTCTGTTCTCTTATTCAGCAGATTTTTATAGTGGTAGTGAATTAGTGTGACAGTGTTATTTCATACATTCCTGTATATAATGCTCTGCATTCCAAACTGACCGATGCCGCCACGATTTACTACCGATATGACGTGTAGTGTGACGTAATGGGTTCAATAAGAAGGTCGTTGCGTTGTTTGTGCCGTAGTGTTTTGTATTTGGACTGACGGACGGACGTTCGTTGTTTTGATCCTTTCTCCCGACGACGCAGATATACAGAAACTCCATTCTAAAAATGCCGTTGGCATGGCTAAAAAACAGTGCATAAACATAATTTGTTATATTCGAATTAAACGTTGAATTACTTATTCGTCCCTTGGTTGAAGAAAGATGAGCAACATTTTTTTTTCATTCTTCTGCCAATGAGTTTCATGTATAAAACGATTTCTAGCTGCCGGCTAATGTTACAATAGCTGGAAAACCACGACAGTTAGCTAGCTCTCGAAGTATATAGCATGAACCAATAGCATACAATAGTTCCAGTAATTTGATTAGATCTGTGAATTTTGACAGTTTCCATGTAGGCTAAACTGAAAGAATTCATCACTGATATGATTTTAGCCCAGCATTCAACGTTGGAGTTGAAAAGCATCATGTCGGCTTATCAATCTCAATTTGGATTTGAAAGTACGATATCCAATAATTCAGAAGATAAGTGCGGCTTGGAAAATATCGAATACCTGAACATCCCCGATATCTTGCAAGAAAAGATTGACTACCCGTCGACTGAAGATATCCAGTCAAATTTCTCTTCATCTTGCAGCAGCGGTAGTATCTTTATAACTTCGGGACAAGGTACAGTTCACTCTATGGTGTAAATGTTTTCGTTTCCGCGTATTTTTTTTGGCTTCTTTTATCATAGATGCTGTATTATTTTTTTATTTTTTTATTACATCTCCGTCCAAGTAGTCTCTGTTTCAAGGGTACTTACTGACTGCTAATGGAAAGATTCATATACCAAATAAGGTGATCACTATGTTGGCGTCTAGACGGAGATGTGAATGGGTTAATGGCTAAAGCTGTCTATTTACTCCTCTATGAATTTTTAATTATATCCGCTATTGGCTATCGGTGGTTTTTGAACAATTAAATTTCGTTGTATATGGTTTCAAAATAGTAACCGCGACTGAACTTTGTGACTAATATTTGCGTCTGGTTTTCAAGTCTGCATCACACAATGCTTTGTATCGAGATAGATGGCGATTGTTTATTGTTGCCTGAGGTTTGAAGCATTTGTTTGACACTATCTTAGTGATTTATCTGAAACTTTTTCTCATCATAATTTGAACAATGACTTTGTTTATAAAGAGATGAGGCAAAAGTAGTTTACAACAAACTGTGGCGTTTTGAATAGATCCTACTGTTCAGTTGTGGATGCAATGTTGGCAAAATTAAGAATTTTTTTTTTTGGAAAAGTGAAATATTGAGTCAGTCGTCGACCATTAGACCTTACATCCATCAAGTGTTCTGTCATTTTATTTCCCTCGGGTATAACCTTCGCTAGCTCCGCTAGCTCCGCTAGCACTCGTTTTACACACTACAGTACTACTAGAAGTTAGCAGAGTGAATGAGATACGCTCCACTGCTTACGAAGAGGAAAAAGGGAAAGACACCATAGCTGTAAAAACCTACCAAGGCCAGACCTTTCTCTCATGAACAGAGTGCGATTTACGCCGTTCGCATAGCATAGTCAGGAACATAGCTTATGTAAACTCAACTCGCAGTTAAGCATTCGTCAATTATCAGCGTCAAGATATGGTTCAGTAGACACGTTCAGTGTGGTTTCAAAGGCTTTTAGTAAGCTGGCGTCACTGGTCGTTGGTTTCATCGAACAGTTGCTGAACTGAAAGGTGTAAAGTTATGTTTTAAACGTCTTTTTGTTCTCCTGGTGTTTCGTTATTATACTTAGGTGGTTTTAAGCTGCTGTTATTTTGTATATTATTATTTTAGAGGAAAGGTAAATTACAGTTACCTAAATGTTGCATGAGGGTATGAATACAGAGAAAGGACGGCATAATACTTATCCCATGAGCTTACTTTGTCGAAAATTGTAGTACAGCAAACATTAGTGATTGTTGATAATATCTTGAGTGGTTACGAATTGGTAAGACAGACTTAGGTGAACGACGTTCTGAAATAATCACTTGCAACATTTGTTTGACCTTGTAACCTTTGCCATTTGCCTGATACCTTGTTCACGCCTGGGGCCCTGGTTCCTGGTTTGTTGTTGACAACGGCAAATTATAGATCCTGTAATACCGATTTGGCTCAGTTAGCTTTCAGTCAAATTTGTACATGTAATATAATAACAACACTAAAATAAATATTTCGAAGAATTCACGATTTTCGGAAACAGTTGACGTAAATTGGATGAGTGATAGGATTAAGCTGGAAATATACACAATGCTCTAACAGTGTGTTTAGAATACTCTATCCTAAATTGATTGAAATGTCCCGGGTGCAGTGAGATGGAAATGTCTTGTACGTGTCAGAGATTCAAGGTTAAGAACTGTCTATCTTCCGCGTGATTTATTTTGATGGGATGGTAGGGGTCAACGTTCAATATTTGACCTGGAAAGAATGCTGAGATGTGCCAGTCATTCCAGAAGTTCGTAATTACTAGAAGAGTAATATTAATAGAAACGGATAGTAGATTATTGTGGCGGGTAGACTCTTCTCCACGTTATGCATATGTTCACTCATGTAGCAAAGTAACGTATGCTGTAAAGAGAACCGAGTTCAATGACTCAGTAATTGTTTTTAGACTATCCAGTTGTGTGGCGAATATATTTCGTAAGTGGCTGGGTTCATTTACAAAAAGCTTTATCCGAGATGAAATACCACCTTTTTCATTGTGACTGATGTTTGTTTATTCACGAGCTGTGTTGTTTTGGAATTCAGTTACGATGCTTCATTGAACAAAAAATAGGTTCGCACTTAAACAGACCTTAATGATAATAAATAGGATGTGCTTCGTGTGTGTATCTCTGTAACTCATGCACTGATTGTGAAATTTTTATACTCCATTGGAGATATTCTCCAGAGTCTTTATATCATTGCGATTAGCATAATGACGCATTTCTAATAATACATGATAGATAGGACTACTGAGTGCTAATCCACGTTAATATAATTGACTGTTACAGTCATTGTGGCAGACTGGCGACCATTACAAATATTCCGTGTTAGCTTAGTCTGGATATGTGGATTGATTTGGCTTTCAGGTATAAAAGAATATACCCAAATATAGATTTGTAATAAAAAAAATAAAATTTCAGATAAATTACAGAATGTATTGATGGAAATACATAACGACAAATTCACCAATCTGCCGCAAAAAGATTTAATTCCATGTCAATGAACTGAAATCGTTAGAGCGAATATCTTTGTTCATCTTCTAGTATTTTTGTTTCTATCAAACTGTGCATCTTTATGCACTACACACTTTGAACGACCTAGAAAAATAGTATGAAGTAGCCTACATTATAATAGCTCAAGGAATTTAATCGTTGATGGAAGCATCACGGTTTCAGTTTTCTATCTTTCAAATGACATAAATTAGTCATTGTTGAGAACTATCAGCTATTATTTCACGGTATCATTTGTTCGATCTCATTTAGGTTTCTAAATCATTGTTAATTATTCGCCTCAAGGAATTTGATTGTCGTATAACTGAAATGAAATTGCAGGAAGTTGAGCCGACTGAAAGTTCAATGCAATTACTACCATTACTAGGCTTTGCTGGGCAACGATAATCGTTAGATTTGCAGTAATGCAAAAATCGAAGCTTACATGTAGTCGTATGAAAGCAGCTTTTGAACGCATCTTTATCGGATCGGTATAATGTAAACTACTCCTTGGAGAAAGAAACGTGGTTTTGGCTGTGCACAAGTGCTACATTGCATTATTTCAATGAGGCATATATGGGCGTTATCGGATGTCCGATATGGCCCAACATCTCTAAATATTATACGTATTCTACGTCCCATTTCTGAAAATAACTCACTCATACAGTAACTAACTTTATCAAGCCTGTTGCATGTCGACGAAATGTGCTCGTTTTGACTTATCCTCCTCATAGAATACTTCCTTTGATTCAATACTTTTGTAAAATAAATCCAATCGTTTTCCCATCTAGATACGGAGCACTGTGTTTACTATTTTATAAGTAATTGAAAGAACTAACCTACTGTGAATTACCTATCAGACCAATGCACTGGAACTGTGAATCGATACCACGAGGCTTCATCTCCTGTAGTAAACACTACCCCATCAAAGAGTGGATACAGAATTCAACCCAGTGTTCTCGGGATAACGAAGCCATTTTGCCTCACGAATCAAGACATCTACGTTACGCCTACAAGCTCGTCTTCGTGTCAAAATAGAAGTTTCGTCGCATCAAAGGTTCCCCGACAACTCGATCGCCGTAGAACTTGTTGTTTGCTTTCTTCCAACAGGCAAGTTGCCAACAATCTACGACGCGAGACCGCCGTATCAAATTTAAAGCGTCGCTGTCTTACCCCAAACAGTCTGGCTTTCACTGACCTCGATCAGCAACAACATAGAACAGGCCTTGAGATTTTGACGTCAGGTAGATTTTGTGGTATGAAGCGAAATGGATCGACGGAAAGTTTAGATAGCGCCGAAGAATCGGAACCAAAAAGGTTGGTGTGTTACATAGTTTTCTCCTCTCACTTGCTTATTTAGTTCACGAAAAGCGCTCGTAGGTAAGGGAGGAAGAATTTCTGTTGAAAGATTGAGATGTAAGTATTCGTTTAAGATTTCTACCTGGTTTCGTTGATTGATGTAGTTTTTAGGCGGTACTGTGACCTATTTGCTCGCTTCACATTTGCAGTATGAAGAGTTACTTGAAGGATGTCACAGTAAATTATTATGCGAATTGTGAAGTAGCAACAATATTTGTGACTAGTTGACGCCAGGAAAGGACATAAAGCACTAGTTCGGTGATGAAGGAAATGTTATTGCAGCTCAGTTCATTCGCATACTTATATCAGTACAGTAATTCAGTAAAATAGCGTACCGTACAGTCGGTGACAGATAGTTAGTGCTCAAAAAAATTATGACATTTATTGTTACGACAGGATCCTTTTTATTTCACTGTCGTCACCTGTGAAAACATAACGGACAATATTAAATATCGCTCCACCTGCTTCGAAAACTTATATTTCCGCTTATTACTTGAGGGATGCCGTAGTGATATACTGTATATACATATACCCGATGCTCGTATCTACTTTCTCGACGTCTCGAGATTCTGCTAAACGAACGAGTGTAGGCAAGACGTTTGGAAAAGCTATTGTAATTTGATGCTGAGGCCTGACTAGACGTTTGGCATATTGTAAAGACAGTCATTATTACATTCGTATTTATATTTAGACAGGTCCTGGGGGTATAGTTAGTTATAAAAAATCATATCTTCACATTGATGGCTTGGTGAAATTTTAGTACCGTGGTCCCACCACCTTCCTAGGGATTTCTTATAGAAATCTGGATAGACTAATTTTTTTCAGTACCGAAGAAAGTGATGAGATCATGCCAGATTACTCACTCGTTGTCAATAGCGTACAACAGTATATGCATTGTGTCTGCTGTGCACAAGACTAAGCTTAATACTGTAGTTCTACAACGAAGAAGCCAGTTCAGACCATTTATTTGAGGCATTGTTTGGAAAAGTTATAAAATGAGGTGCAGTATCTGCAGTCTACCTCAAAGAATGTTGTGTCCGAAAGCTACATTTATTCCTTGGTTTGTTTGGTCTTAGGGACCGGCCTTCAGCGCCTCGGTGGATCCTGCCTCCCAGTTTTATTTTTAACATGTTACTTAACAGTACATCGGTGTTATGGTAGGTAAAAGGGAAAAAAAGTAACAGCTTTGAGACAGTGTTTAAAAACAGATTTATTCGCTTATCTCAAGAAGGAATCTCCCGTTGGAAATTACCTGTGTGCTGTCGTTTTACGACGATTGCATTACGATTTAACGACTGTACGTAATGGGTTAACCCTGCAATACTTGCTGTATCATGAAAGCATGAATTTTGAATGTAAACATTGGTAATTTTGTAACATATTGTCAGCGAAGAAACATAGGATCCCAGCAAGTAATTTTCTGACTCACCTAAACCCAGTCAGCGCTTCAAATTCGAAGACATTCTTATCTCATATGCTATATATTTTTTTGTTACGTTTCTTAATAATAGTGTGCGTGTAGGAACCCGAATTATATCAGGGATTGATCAAAAAGTTTTACCCGAGTTTACAAAATGAAAAAAGTTGGATAGAAGCAAAGCTATGACCCTTTTGTTTGTTAGCTTACTCCTGATCTGGAGCATAAACATAGTCACGCTTAGCTGCTGTGAACGGAGGTTCGTGCGGAGGTATGTACAGTACCTGTTCCCTATGCTGAAAATCAATCAATCACCACCTATATGAATTAGTTTAAAAGCGCGGTTGAAAATGTAATGGTGTATTCTTGACTGGATCATTACCCATGAATAGAAAATTAACTTCCAATTAAGCGTTCATTGGTAAAAGTGCAGAATGTACTGTTTTATTTTTTTTAGTCTCTTTAGTTGTCGAGTGGTTGTGAACGAAAATGCTTTTATGTTAGCTTGAGAATTTGCAATTGAATAAATTTTCACTAACCTCTTTCTTCAAACTGCTCCAAAACATTTGCTTTGCATGTTCATGGAGCGGCCTATTTTTTAAAACTCTGAGTCAGGTACTAAATAAACAGTACGCACTCCCTGAATTTATTTTATAGACAAAACAAAGTTTCTCCTCTTGTCTGCGGCCGCGGCCATCTTGCAATCCTAAAATATTTCAGCTATTTCCTTGGAGAATAAGCAATTTTTCTTACTATATGAGCAAACCGTAGTGTATAGATGGAGATAAGTGCCACAAGTCTTTTCCTATCTTATGTGTATTGTGTATTTTTCATGGGAGGTAATTTATTACGAGGTTTTGCAATACAGTATCGAAATTTCGCAAAAAGAATTAGCAGAGGTTACAGTGTGTATATTAGTCAGTGCTGAAAAGCAGTGGCGGGATGCTGTAATCGTTCTATATGATACTATACCGCCGTCTCTTTTGCCATATATACCGGAATAGGTGTTTTGAGCATTAGCTTGCAATAACATGGAGTAGGTGTTATCAGAAAATACTAATCACCTACCTATTGCAGATTTCAGCCATTTGTCATCGCTCCTTTGTTCGGAATAAACCACACGTCATCAACTGCTTTACGTACGAACGCGTTATCGATGACGTCATCTACGCTGGGCATTAACGCCATGGATTTGTCCACGTCAACAATGAACAATACTTTCGATGGTCTGTCTTCGAATTATGCCAGTTCGAGATTCAGAACAGGTTCAGGGTATTTGAGTCTAAACACAGATGTTTGCAAAGCCGTCGAATCACTTCATCCTGACAAGGGTCACGGCGTTGTCATAAAGGCGTCAGCAACCACATCCAACGAATCAATTTCTCAATCGATATATAGCGATGTTACGACAACCAAATCTTCTGAAATCGAATATCCACCCAATGTTGCTATCTCCCCTGGATCGTGCAAGAGCCCTTATTCTTGTACCTCGCCGGGATATTGCAATTTTCCTTATCACAATCACCGATTCGGGTTAGTCTTATATCCTATACGCCCTATACGTCAAAAGACGAATTTTTGCTTAGTTCAATTATCTTTTCCAAATTTTCGTTTGATGTAAAGAATAATCGGGATGGGTGTATTTGGTGTATTCTCATATGTCTTATGAGGTTAATGCTT
The DNA here is from genome assembly GCA_013436065.1 of Halocynthia aurantium. NCBI lineage: Eukaryota > Metazoa > Chordata > Ascidiacea > Stolidobranchia > Pyuridae > Halocynthia > Halocynthia aurantium. The sequence goes on from QXVX01003755.1 coordinate 37,162, forward strand.
CATATCCAGACGCTTTACCGTTTTAATTCACAATTCACTGTTTCCGTTCGCTTATTTCTACTAAAATCAACTTCAACTACTACTATTCACTATACCACAGATTTTCCAGTTTCACTGACCTCGAATAGAGAATGATTAGAGGTCTTATCTTGCATGCCGTACTCAGCTTATATATTTCCTCTATTCAGACACCACCATTGTTCTCAGAGCAGTGACGACGCTGCTTCGCAATTCCCACGTCAGTCTAGTGACGACAATTCCATGCAAATCCAGTCAAGTGCCATATATGCATCTGAAAAAACGAAGAACAACGTAATTCCTACGACGAATGTCGCCGAGGATGTTTTCCGACCCGATCAAGTGTTCGTGCGGGATTCGGCCAACGAAACAGACTGCTTTGATCGAATCGCTCACAACGGAATCAAAATCGAAGACGGTTCAAGAAACGGAAGTTTCGATATTTCGGAGAGTCAACGAGTGAGGCATGCCAGTTCGCAAAGTTCTGCCTCTCGAGATTCACTCTTCGGTGTGCATTCAGAAGCTATGAACTTGTGCACTTCCATTCGAGTGTCGGGACTCTCGGAAGATTTCGACGATAATTCTTGTGCTGCTACCTCATCAAACTCTATGACGTCAGCGCCCCATCTCAAAGACCCGATGATGGGCATAGACATGAACGATATTGTCAATCACCATTCTAGTGAAACTACAAATACAAACAATTCCTTGAACTCGCACTTACTAAACGCCGGACCAATGCAGAATAGCAGAGAAGGAGAGACTATTAAAAGTGCCTCTGATCCAGGTGTCGTGAGGCGCAGCCCTCCTCCACCAAACGTTACTTTGAATCCGGAGAAGCATAAAAGGAATACCATGCCTACAGGTATTATACGAATTCTGGAATCTCTTTTCTTCGTATTTGAACCCTTTTGTCGACGAAAAGTGTGTCTACGTATTCCTTGCATTATTAAACATAAAATCTCCCTTGGTATGCAGTTTTTCAGTGCAGTGGTGTGTGCCTTCGTAGTGAGCTACCTTCGCCACCAATTATGATTTGATTACTGTATATATATATTTTATGAATGAATTCATATGAATTTAAGATCCCTCAACATGGACAAAGTTGCAAGTGAAGGAATGGTTATTGTGGGCGGTAAAAGAATACAACCTCGTTGACGTAGACTTAAAGAAATTTGCTTCCACCGACGGATATAAACTTTGTCAAATGACAATGAGAGACATGTGCAGGCTTACCAGTAAAGGCAGTTCAGAAATACTGATTGCTAGCTTGACGTACCTCAAACAAAGTAAGTATGATTATAATAAACTAGTGATATCCAATATTCAAGATAATGTTTTAAAATATGGTTACTTGACTACCCTAATATTGGAAATGCAAACATCTTTGTTTTCCCAGGTTAAACATTGCCATACTGTTAGGTGTTTGTAAGGTCGTATACCGGAGGCAACTGATAGCTATGTACTTGTATGGAAATAGGTAATAGAGAGTAAGGTTGTAGTCCTTTCCTAATCGTTGTAGTTAATCGTTAATAATTAAATAATTATAACTTAAATATGGATTAAAATAAAACAAAATAATTTAGAGCTGGTGCTTTTAATTAAATCTGGACTTCGTCTGGACCTCTCGGGTAGTCCTGAACCTGAGGTTCACTACTCAAACATTATCAATTACCATATTTGTCAGATCAAAATGGATTCGGACCTTACAAAGCAATTTTAGATCCATTTCAAGTGGCCCAGGCTAGCCAGCCTCATATTAAAGACCCATACAGACTTTTCGGCCCTATATGTTTGGAATTGTCAAATCCAGGTAACTCATAATCCTGCTTTACAGTACTCTATCTTCACGTATTTATACCGCTGGAAATTTGTGAGTTAGATATATATATATAAGAGAATAATCTGATAATATCATTTATTTTCGGAACCAGGATCCGGCCAAATTCAGTTATGGCAATTTTTAATGGAGCTGCTCACTGTACCTTCCAATGCCCCGTGTATCGCTTGGGAAGGTGTCACTGGTCAGTTCAAAATGGTGGACCCCGACGAAGTGGCGAGAAGATGGGGAGATCGTAAAAGTAAACCTAATATGAACTACGATAAGCTGAGTCGGGCACTGAGGTAAAACTACGAGTAACGTTTCTCGATAATCTTCGAGAAACATTTTATCACTTTATAGTTACATCAATGCACTGTTTATTCATACAAAGTAAACTGTTTACTAGGTATTACTACGATAAAAACATTATGACAAAAGTTCACGGCAAACGCTATGCGTATAAATTTGATTTTAACGGAATATACCAGACGTTACAGATGAACGCCAACCCACCGACAAACCAACCAAGTTTGTTTTATAGGTAAGAAATCCATTTAAACATGTGTTCTCTTTTATCCCACTTCTGTGCTGTTGTGCAATTGAAATGCATCTGAAATTGTATTATATTACATTGTTTACATGTTACGATTTAGTTCACGGCAGTCGCGAGTTCGTCAACAGGCTAGAATTTCATTGAGTCAACTTCGAAAGTTATCGCAAGCCGGAATGATACCGCCCGGCATGACGGACGCTATAGCGACACCCTCTGGTTCAGTTTAAACTATCACCATTCTCAGTTGGTGGTGACCTCGATGACAGTGAGTCTATGCACACCATAACCGGCATACTAAGCTCGAAGTATTGCAGACGCAAAATATTACTGTATGTATACAGTACTTAGATGAATCTTCGTGAGGTTGTATCTTTATAGTTTAAGTCTGGATAAGACACATAGCACCAGATACTATATGGCAGATGTTCATCAGAGAAATGTAACTCTTTTAATTCTGTCCAGTTGGTTTCGCGCGAATCAAAAATCCACAAGAGTATGATGTTCCTTTTCTCTACAAAAAATGATTTAGCCTATGTGGTTGCAGTCAATTTGCTTCATTCACGGACGAAAAGTTATGCTATCTCCGCAATTTGGGAATTGAATATTATCAGTCAAGTTTAATCACTATGTAAATTTATATTCCCACAGATTTCAAGAGAATTGATGAAGTTTAATATGCTTCTTGATAAAGAGTTCAATTTTGATAAGCCCTCTAAAAACTTTGTGGCTTTTATAGAGCGGGTATTACCTAAATTTTGTGTTGACCTCGAAAGATTGTATTGTCGTGTCAGTTCATTTCATTTTTGAACTGTGAGTAGCATTACGTTCGGAAGGATCCGTTAAAAACGGTAAACTGGTGCGTGATTTTCTATGTCGTAAATTATATTTTTATACCTCAAAACAATCGTTCTTGCTTTCTACTGCTTTTCTGTAATTAAACATTCACACATTTGCGACTTGTTCCTTGTTCTTCGGGGCTTATAAATTGATTATTAGTCTTGCATGGAAGATCCAAGTTTTATATGTACTAACATCCGGAGTTGCTGGTTATCACATACAAATTCATGAAGTGAGGTATCCGAGTTTTGAAATAGTTTTTTTCGAGGGTTAACCTAAATCAATCGACCCAATCGTTTCAAGGAATTATGTTTTATGTATCTCGTCTCATATGTGCTAATTGTAGTGTGATTGGATCGTTAGAAATTCATTTATAAGCGTTAATTGTACTTTGCCATCTAGCGGTTGGAAGATTTTACATCATTTACCGGGTAATAATGATCAAGCAGTGACATCTAGCGGTTGGAAATCTTAACTTCACCTAACGCTTATAAATTAAAAGATATCAACCGCTAGATGTCACTGTTGGATCATTTATAACCGTTGAGTGAAGTAAAAACTTCCAACCGCTAGATGGCAAGGTACAATCAATGCTTATAAATGAACTGCTATTGAGCATTATCTTCCAACATCTCTACCATAAGATGCGGATTCTAAACCACGGATTGTGTGATCGTGTACTTGCGTCGATTGTTAGAACTGTGCACGGTTACTCGGCTGCTAGAACAATCTACAATGGTAAAAATCGGGCAGCTTCAAATAAAAGCAGTGATGTACCGTCGTCAGCTGATGTGGTTGTTATTGGCGGTGGAAGCGTGGGATGTAGCACTGCATATCACTTGTCAAAAATGACTTCTGGAAAGGTGGTTTTGCTCGAAAAACATAAGTTAACATCGGGAACTACTTGGCATACAGCAGGTTAGTATTTGATAGAATGTAGATGGAGTAGGCTGATTAGTATTATCCTAACTGAACTGGTTATATGGGCCTCTGGGCAATGTTGGGACCACTGGGTTTGATGGAAAAATATTCAAGGGGAACTCCTGCCTCTTTCGGGGGGTTTCCCCACTGAATATTAAAAGGATTCTTGAAAATATTATTGATGAGTAATGGAAGCTATAGCCTACTTTTTGGCATCATTGCATGCCCACACTTGTTTTAAGACCAAGTCTGCTACTCAATTGTAGGATTGGTAGCCCACAAGAGATTTGGTTGAACAGATGCATGAATAGTCCATATAAAATATCATTTCCTCCTCCAAAAATAGTGTAGATCTTTTCTCGAACCTATGTCCGTTGTGATTACAATACCTAGCTATAACATTCTATGTTACAATGCATTATGTGGCTGGATAATGTGAATTCACAGAATTTTGATTTACAGACTTGTACGAATGAAGCTTAGAATAATTATACTACATTGATTGTATTGACTCAAATTCAATACCTTCATTCTCATTGATTCATTTTAAGGACTTCTATGGTGTTTACGACCACATGATATTGAAATGGAGATCATTGATCACACCAGAGAGCTGATGACCAAAGTCCTAAAGGAGGAAACTGGTCTTGAAACTGGCTGGGTTGAGACCGGTGGGCTATTCATTGCTTCAAACAAAGAAAGGCTGGATGAATACCAAGTCATGAGCACGGTAATTGAATATACACACTCCGAACTTGCAGAACTTCAGGGGGAGGGGAACTGAGATGAACATTAATGCAATGTGTATACATTATATTGTATATAATATTTGCTCGACAACTTTTTGTATATAATTTTATATAGTAGTTATCAAATAATATGCTCTTTATATCTCTAGCTTGGTGAAGTGTTTGGATTTGAATCCCAGATATTGAGCCCAGAGGAATCTCTCAAAGTACATCCCCTACTTAACATATCAGATATGTACGGTTCTCTCTACAGCCCCAAGGATGGCACTATAGATCCTTCTGGGGCATGTACAACTTATGCTCGAGCTGCAGTCAAGTACGGAGCGCAGGTGGTCACATCAGATGATTTTTCGTACTTCACGCCTAATATTTATACTACAAGTGTTTTTCTGCTTCATGCTGGTGGTGATTTAATATAGGTGATAGAAGATTGTGAAGTCACTGATGTTGAGATTGCAGAAAACGACCTAGGTCTTAAACAAGTTGTGGCCGTCAAGACCAACCTTGGTCTTATCAAAACAAACATTATCGTCAATTGCTCTGGAGTGTGGGCTCCATATATCGGGAAAGTACGATTGGTCTTCTTTGTATTCTACTTAATGTACTGTCACCTAGATATATTGTTGACCTCATGTTTTTCATCTGTGATGATGCCTATTGACACTCATAAATTGAGTTGAGAAACCACCCTGTCACTTGATTATCATGTTGACTATCTGTCGTTGAGTCGTACCTCAACCACTCAATGAAAAACTTGTAATTGATTCCCAGATGGCTGGAGTGCGTGTTCCACAAATTGCCTATAAGCATGCCTATGTAGTGACAGAAANCCACAAATTGCCTATAAGCATGCCTATGTAGTGACAGAAAGCATAGAAGGAATAAAGACTTGTCCCAATGTACGGGATCATGATGGTTCTGTTTATCTGAAGCGACAAGGAGATACATTGCAGGTTGGAGGATATGAACCTAATCCAATTTTATGGGAAAAGGTGAGAAAGAATATATTCTTTATTTAGGCAAAAATAGTTGCTTTATTCATGTTTTTCTGAACGTTATGAGCTGGTTTTTCACTTAGGTTGAAAAAAATTTTGCGTTTGGACTTTTTGACCTAGACTGGGATGTATTTGGGCAACATATTGAAGCTGCATGTAACAGAGTTCCAGATATTGAAAAATCAGGGATCAGGTCTACTGTCTGTGGTCCAGGTAGCGTATTTGAAAAAATGCATTTGTTACCCAAACATTATGTATAATGAATCGATTTTTTAGTAGCATAGTGATATTTTATTTCTAGAATCCTTCACTCCTGATGGGCATCCTTTACTTGGTGAAGCTCCTGAGGTAAGAGGATTTTTCCATGGTAGTGGGTTCAACAGTGGTGGGATGATGTTAGGTGGCGGTGCCGGTAAGCAGTTGGCTCATTGGGTGGTCAATGGACGACCGGAACTTGACATGTTTTCAATGGACATTCGGTTTGTATTTATCTTCTTCTTGCATTCTTAGTGTAGTTTATAATTTATGTAGTTTATGTGATTATGATCTTTATCACAGACGCTTACCAACCAATCTTGTTAATGAGAAAACATGGCTCAGGGAGCGGAGTCATGAAACCTATGCAAAGCATTATAGCATTGCTTTTCATGATGATCAACCTTTAGCTGGAAGAAATCAACGATCTGATCCATTACATCAGGTAATAAACCGTACAATACTCACAGAATCAAATAATATTCATTATATTAAACTATTGACCTATTTCAATCATTTTCTGTATCTGTGTGCATGTACAGTCTTTGCAATAGCTCATAATTGAACCTTTTTAAAAACTTTCTTAGTCAAGATATGTGATATTGGATTCACTCACCACATCATAATCAGTATTTTAATACTTACATTCAGTAATGCATATTGGCAAAATATCTATTCTATTCCTTAGGAATTATTGTCACATGGTTGCTTCTATGAAGAAGCTCATGGTTGGGAAAGACCAGCGTACTTTCCTGGAGATGACAAACACAAATTTACACTGGAAGAATATGATTACTATGGAAATTATGGACATGAAGTGCGATCGAATTATCCCTATAATGAGCAATTGAAATACCACTATTCATTTGACTTCCCTGGTAAAGCTCATAAACAGGTTTGTGTTTTGTGCATTTGAATGGCTTCAGCATAAGGCTTTGATTCAAGTCGCATGATAACATATCACAGATTGGAAAAGAATGTCTCACGTGTCGTACATCTGCTGCTTTCATCAACACCTCGTACATGGGAAAACTGTTTTTGTCTGGACCGAAAGCTACAGAGGTGGCACAGCACATCTTTAGTCGTGATGTCACGGATCCCTCTAGGCAGGGAAAGTGTACGTACACTCTTATGCTCAATCCATTCGGTGGAATAGAATCCGATCTGGTCGTTGCAACTATGAAAGACAAAAATGAAGGTATGTATTTGAACACACCATCTACCACTAGGGTTCACTTAACAAGCATCAAGCATAAAATTGTTGGCACGTAATACTTGTTCCCTAAGCGATAATGAAAACAGTTGTAATTTAGATCCTGTGTACTATATGACTGTTGGTGGAATGACCACAGAATACTGCAAAGCACACATAAAAAAAATAATGCATGACCACAGCATTCACTGTAGACTGGAAGACAAAACGGATGAAATGGGAATTATCAGTATTCAGGGCCCAAACAGGTACCTAACCATTCTTCTTGCTAGTCAGAACCACATAAAACATGCCAGAAATAAACATTCACAGCCGACAGATTATAAAGAATGCGGTGGATAATGATCCCACTGCTGTCAAAAAGCTCAAGTTTAGTGCTTGGTGTAACATGAGCATTGCTGGATGCCCCGTAACTCTGATGAGGTATTTTCTACTATTTAGATAATCATTTTGATTAAGAATGACCTGCAAAAGTTTTTAACTCATCAGAATTTCGTTTGTTGGGGAGCTTGGATTTGAAATTCACTGCGCGAATGAGCACTTATTGAAAGTATATCAAACTGTTCGAAAGCATGGTGACGGATTTCAAGCTGTTGATGCTGGTTACAGAGCCATGAACTCCCTTAGTTCAGAAATAGGTAGCGTTATAATATAAAGTTGATACGATGAAGAGGCAAGGTTATATCTTGTTAGAATTTGCCAATATTTATATATTATATATTTATTTATCCTTACCAGAGGCTTGGTAGGCTTATGTATTTTTTAACCTGTGTGATGATGATTGAAAGGTAAGGTATAATACAGATTAGGGTCCCTAGCGAGGGATCCCGTCCTCCTCCACTGTTCTTATTTCCTAAGATGAGTCTGTGATCTTTATTCAATCACTACACTTAGAAACAATGGGAGTATATGCATGTATTCCTCTTAGTCTTCTTGCTGTAGTAATTTCACTTTCCGTGTATTAAATTCTGATACTTTGCCTGATCTTTGTAAGCTTCTTCGGGCACTTGAATTATCACTTCATATCTATCGTGCTTATGAAATTCCTTCTAATACATGTTTCTTCCTCAGGCTTCCATCACTGGGGCCATACGATCCGATCCGACGATAATGTCTACGAGGCTAGGCTAGACCATCTTTGCGACGTCGCCCTACCCGATTCCGTTTTCGTAGGGAAAAAGGCCGTGCAAGATGCTCATAATCAAACTCTACGGAAAAAGCTGGCTATGTTTACAGTGGATGAGTATGTACTTAACACTATTTATCTCATTTATCTCCTGATTTCTTTTTAAATTTTTGCAGACAAATTCCGCTTTTTGGCCACGAAGGTATCTGGAGGAATGGCGAAGTCGTGGGCCATGTCAGGAGCGCAGTTTACGGTTACGCGCTTGGCAAAAGTGTAGCTTACGGGTAGTTTAACGAAGTATTTTCTCAACTATAAAATTTGTATGACATATGCTTGTCTCTCAAGGTACGTTTCTCGACATGACGGTGATTCGGTGGACGACGATTACATTATTGATGGGTCTTATGACATCAAGCGTATGGGAGTGAAGTATTCTGCCAACGTGTTTCTGACAAACCCGTTCGATCCAAAATTTCGACGAATGATGGGAAAATACGATGAGAAGGACAACGAACGAATGAAGGAACTTCTCAATACCTCATATTCATTTTAAGCATCTCGTAGTTTTTATTTGATACGACTTAATTCCTTTATGGCTGCTGAAACATTTTCCTCAATCATGTGCAATAATACGTTTCTGTATTCCTATTTTTGTTTAATTCTTGTATATGCAATTGTTCCAATCAAGTGGTATTTGTTAATTTGGAAAATGTCTCTCTAATTTCTTATTACCTAAATGGCTCTGCATGCGCTATCGTAACTACCTACTTCAAAGTTGTCTGCACTGAATTTCTAGATTGCCAAAATTTTAAGGGAAGTGGGTTTTTAATTTCCGCCACTTTTACCTGTTTTATCGCTGCACTAGTTTTGTAGATTGCCAAATTTTTAAGGGAATTGGGTTCTTAATTTCCTAGGAGATTCTGCAATAAAAAAATTCAATTTGTATTCCTCGTATATATTTTCCGGTTTGTTCGTAAGTTCGTTTGCAACAAAAGATTTGTAAAATCTAGAATACCAGCAACGGTATATCTAGATTGAAGCCTGCTTTCACATTATTTAAAAAATCTACAAGAACGAGGGCGTATATTGTCTTCCATTCAGCAAATTGGTTATGTTAGTACGAAGCCAGTAAGATATGTTAAGCAAAGCTCTGAGTAAGTATAACACCAGGCGGGGAGGTCTGGATATGATGAACTGAATAAGTCACAATACTGCAATTACATAAAAATTAAGTTGTAGCACAAACGAAAAAATGAGGAATTTTTAAAAATCCGAATTTCACATTCGTTTCTAAACGCGTTTATTTCGAATATTCTTAGTCAATTTCAGCAGGAAGAACAAAAATCCATGTACAAAAATACAAGAATAGAGTAACAATAATAATATGAGAAAATACTAATGGTCATAAATGAAATGAAAGCTGGAAGCGAAAGGTGGCAAAAAGCAGCTAGAATCAAGAATAAATATGAAGACGACAATAAAGTGAAGTAAACTAGAAATATTTTTATCATTACGGCGATTCATAAATCTATATTTTTCATGGCAACTCATCAGTAACGATTCCAGGATATTAACCGTTATTTACAGAAAATAGAATTATAGTCTCTATTCTGTAATTACATAGTTATTATAATTGTCCTGTACTTTGTACAGTGTGAGATTTTCCAAAAAAAAGCTACCACGGATAAAGATTTCTTCAAATATAGATGGGTGATGAGAACACAACATCCTATGCCGGAATAGAAATGAGCTAGCCTGCCAGCGCGTAGTATTCGGCCTCTGTACAATGGTCGTGAGCAATAAATGACTGAACTATTATTTTCATTAAGAGGAAAAGTGCATCACATGGTTCTTGATGGGGCGCTTCTGTCCGAGCTATGGAGTAAAATTAAGGCGCTATATCTTGTAGGCGCGCGTACACAATGGGTACTATTCCCAAGCAATTGTCACTAGTATTCAATTGGAGCATCTGTAAAATATAAAACTTAAATAAGATTTGAGTTTGAGGCAAAAGTTTACTGGTATTATATAGAAATATCTAAAATAAGTAGATTTACTCCTGTATGCCATCTACTGATGTACGAGTACATAATCATGCGATAATAGTTCACCTCGTGTTGTGCTTGATTACTATTGATCAATTATTATACGCATGGGACAATGTATCACTGTGAAAATATAGTCTGTTAAAGGCGAACGACGTTATCATCGTTTTATACTACTGACAGAACATAGTTGTAATATAAGCTTGTGGTTTTTTTGCAAGATTGTGTTACTTCGAATTTGATATATTATCTTATCCTGCTTTAAGAAAATAGCTAGCATTAGACGAGGTATTATGAGCTGTAACCGCCATCTATACTGAAGTATTTAAGACACGTACCATTGCATTTGTATTCCATGTCGGAGTAAAATACCATTTCTTGGGAGAAGATGAACATTCCCATGCGTCCACCGGCGTATGTTTTATCGACGATGCGACCCGAATCAACTAAAAGATCTTTTCCCTTGTGCATGACAACCCTTGAAAAAGATAATCACCTGGTTACTTTGCGATACAGGTACGATATTTACCTTCCTACTTATATGTTGTGCAGTATAGTACATGACCGTATAATTTTAAAGATTGTATATTTACCTTATTTCACCAGTACTCGGTCTATGATTGAGTCTCCACCTGTACGCGTTGTGATTATTCCATCCTTGAGATGTTGGATCTTGCCATAATGTTCGCACCTAAAAATAGGAATAATCAGTGATACTTCAAAATAAGTGGAATCTATGAAATTTGAGTTCTTAGAACTGTTTATGAACAGATATCACTAAAGCTAACTCTACCTGGCTAACTAGGACGCTAAGTCACAGGCGAAGTGATTGACTTGTTTGCAGTAGTAGTACCGACTCAAAATTATAGATTCTTATACGTGAGCAACAATATCGGCTAGATTATTATGCAATTAATTTGTTTCTGCTTGCGTGAGAACTCAGTGTGTTGTTCATTGTTTTCGTTGTTTGTTTACCGTTAGCATGGCAAGGTTTGTTTTTGTTGTTCAACCTGAGACTAATAACTGGTCGAACAAGCGCGGCTATGATTCGCTTAGACTTACAGGAATGCAGCAAAGTTCTACGTTATGTTTCTTAAGTTCAGTTTCAACTTCGTTTGTTGAAATAGTTGTTCGGGGATTTGCTGGAGTACAACAGGTAAACTATTTAAACTTGAGTACTGTCGCGCGATGTGCTTTAAACAGATTAACATTAATCCTAGGCTCTTTGTACACACCTGGCCTGCTGTATCGCCAGTATGCCACAGCGCATTTCGGAGCTCTTCACCCGGTCCTGTTTTTGATTCCACAACCTACGACAAAATAATACATTTAAAATAATTACTGGAAACCGCCGAAATATCTAATAAACGAAAGCGTTACCTTTAGTTGCAGACCAGCCATACCCATAGCATGACTTGGGTAAGATTTCCAATAACTCTGTGAGACTTGCTTCCACATGAGAACGTAAAAGCGGCTTGACGATTGATAACCGAAAACGAAACCGGCGTAATCGTCGTCATTGCCAGTATTGACGAAAAAGGTTCCGTCAAAATCAACGCCTTCGAAAGTGTCTCGACCTATAGTTGGCAAGAAGTTATGTTAAATGTATCGTATACTTCGTATATATATATATATCAAGTGATAGATATGAGGAAAATAACGTCGAATAATACTATGTACTTTTGACTTACTAATAGCTAAACCAGGATCGCAGTTTACTGTCTGAATGATTTCTTTTCCTTTGTGTCTTATCACCCAATTTGGATCGATTTGTGCAGTGCCGCTAGGGTCCAATTTGACTCGGTCGAACACGCTAAAATCTGTTTTTTGAATCTTTGCATTTGCGTAACAGGCATCCTGTTGGATACGTGAATACCGTTTACATATATCGTTTATTATATCTTGTTACCCGAATGATCGATAATTTTGTAAATCAGCTTACCTCGAAGTCTGGCACACCGTCGCCATCGAAATCATGTTCGCAAACGTCTCCTCGTCCGTTTCCTGAAATCAAAATAAGTTGAAAGTAAACAGACTGTAGAAATTTGTGCGTATGTCTTTTTGTACGGTACTTGGTTTGTGTAAAGAATACATATATGATTATGTTTGGTCAAACAAGAATTCTATTTAACTCACCGTCTGTATCTAATTGATCTGGATTGAAGATGAGTCTACAATTGTCCTCCTCGTCCAAAATACCATCGTCATCATCATCAGGGTCGCAACTGTCACCTACGTGCAAAATATTTATATTACGTTACATTCATTATACAGTACTATATACACTTGTCTATACTATATCCTATACACGTACCTATGCCGTCCTGGTCATGGTCTGTTTGTGCGCTGTTCGCTATGAATGGGCAGTTATCTCGGTTGTCTTGCCATCCATCCATATCTCTGTCTCTGTCAGTATCGCACGCATCTCCGACTAAATCGTCATCAATATCGCCCTGCGGATGAAAATATGAAGTTACCTTAAGTGTGTGATTATTATATACAGACTTCACAATTTGGACACCATGTAATGTTTATTATGAAATCTACTCCATGTAACCACAGTGAAATCATTATCAGAATATATCTTGGAACCGCAGTTACATGCCCTGAGATATATTATCCTGTAGATACCATATGACTTATCTGATATAAAAAAGTATCGAATTCGCCTAATTTTTTCTTATCGAATTAATGGACTATGACTACGTCAGTTTCATTATCCCATACGTAGTACAAGGTGATAGGAAACTAATGCGTACTTTCATAAATATATCAATATAAGCACACAGTGACTTTACGAAAACCATAGTATTTTCCTCATGCTCGCTGTCAATGCGCATATTTTTTTTAATCTATGTAATCTAATTAAACTTTCGCCTGTTTGGACCATTATGTAATAATTATTATTATTATGTAACAGCTAAAATAAACTACCTTTTACAATCGCTAAATAAACCATAGTGAAAGCAACCCTTCAGTAATTCAGGGTTAGTGGGCTTACTTTTAATTTGTGAATGTAGTAGTTTTTTTCTTGCGCCGCATAATATATATAATTTACGTGACATACTTGATCTCTGTTTTCAACCTTGGGGCAATTGTCACACTCGTCTCCGACTCCGTCCGAATCTCTATCCTTCTGCTCCTTATTACTGACGTATTTGCAGTTATCCTCCCCATTAAGAATATCTAAAAAAGGAAAATTACTGCGTGAATAATATATTTTGCTTTAACTATAAATTTCGACCGTAAATATCCTATTCTCACCATCTCCATCAAGATCTGGATCACAATCGTCGCCTAGTCCGTCACCGTCTGTGTCGATTTGTCCTGGGTTACGCAAAAACGGGCAGTTGTCACAGACATCACCCACTCTGTCGTCATCACTGTCGTATTGAGTTGGGTTGAAACTGAGGGGACAGTTGTCCTGAAAGGACAATACGGATTTTGAACAACAGAGCATACAAAGCATTCATTGTCGAACATACTAGCGTTCATCAGATAACCGAAAAAGACCTTTAACCGATAATTACTATTCTACCAGGTTGCGGTCGGACACAGGCATTATCAACTTATATATCGGCACCAAAATTAGCAGATAGTTCACTTCGAATTTGTGTTTTCTTTACATACGATCGCATTCTACACATTAAAATGCTCAAGCGGTTTACCCGGGATCGTAATCGTCTATAGTCTATACGGATTTGACGACCCATAAAAACGCTGCTTAGGATTTAATATGCTGCTTGCTCACATAGTTAATTTTCTAGGCTTTCCAGTTTTCCCCTTCTAAAAAACGAAATCTTTTGCCTGAAAGTTTACCTGCTCCGAACAATTCACTAATGGACTTTCTGCAACCATGCATAATGGCGGAATGTGACCCGTAAAGAATGTTTCGTAACAGTACGTTTTTTTCTGTTGCATTCGAATTCTATAGTTTCTGTGTTTCTATGTACAGCTCAAGAAGTTCTAGTTTACTTTTTTCCTGTTTAAATAGCGGTCTTTCGTATTAGATTGTATAATTAAATAGGAAATTTTGCTTACTCTGGCGTCTTGCACTCCGTCATCATCATCGTCTAAATCGCACGCGTCTCCTTCGTCATCCTTGTCAGCGTTTTCTTGGCCGCTGTTAGGCAGAGTGGGACAGTTGTCCATATGACATTTTATCTAATAAGATGTAATTGATATTATAATGTCTAACTTGTGTATCCACGTGTAATTCTTTTCAAAACACATTTATACTTACGGTTGCGTTTTCCCTTTCACACGATGCCTCTTGATCAGGCCATCCGTCTAAATCACTATCTTCGGAGCAAACTAATCCTTTGCAAGAGGGGCAGGCAGAGAATCCAGGGTGACACTGTAATAAGGATTATATTTTAGTCACAGTTTAGCATTTAACCATTTCACAATGCGGTAGATGTTGTTATATTTAAAAGCAACAGGTCTGCCGGTTTAGTGAGAGGCAGTTACATACGAAATTTACTACTTGTCGAAGTAATAAGTATCAAGTATAAGAACTATGCCACCACTCATGTTGCCTAAATGTCAAGTCGTGAGATAAGCTTAAGAACGTCGCTGGTATAGGGCATAACGGTATTTGAGTGGTTGAACAAGCTAATCAGCTTAACGTAAAGAATGTATAATTGAGAAAGACCCTTTAAGCCTGATAGCAAGTCTTGGGAAAGTATTCGAAGCTGGCAGCATAGGATGTTTGTACGTGAGGTTTATCTTCTTTGATACAGCCGAAAAACAACAAAGGGTTTTTAAAAGCCTCACAAAGCACGTTAATCTTTTCTGTTATTTTTCCATTGTGTATTGGGGTGGAGGTCTTTTGGTAATGGCGGTTAAAAAAAGCTTAGAATATGAGATACATAAGCGATGGTGTGTCATACTGGAGTAGGGGGATTTATTTGGTATCAGCAGATGGCCAACTCAGATGGGAAGGCAATTCGAGTACCGTTAAGTGATATGTACCAAAATTGAATTCTTGATTTGAACAAAGGCTTTTTTGATAACTGAGCTCACAATATGTCTCATGTTTTTAGGGTAGTCACTATACAGGTTGGAAAAGACTAGTGTTTCGTTTTCTTCCATGATTTACTGCCGAAGACAAATATTTTTAAATTTAGTAAAGGCGTGTATCCATGATTATGTGAACATATTTTTCATTTACATTCCACGGACGAACAATACAGTGCTATGTAAACAGATACAATACTAATGAGAAGTCAAAACGGTTTGTTTCGTCAGTCAATGAGGGGTTGTCTGCTAGCAAGCGATGTGATAACAACGCGTTGTCGTTGTTGGTTTGTCAGTGATCCGAAACAAAACACATGTCCCTATTTACCTTATAAGTGTCTCAACAGTTTGGATCTAAGGAATTTTAGTGATTCAACTCTCGTGCAAGCTTTCGAGGGGTGTGTTTAAACCCTTATCTTTTAATGAAATCGATATCTGTCCTTCTGGTTTCTTCTGTCATTGATATGTTGTTTTGGCACGCGTGTTAGCTGCTATCTGTTTACAAAGCCTATCCCTTAGCCTGCTTGATCTCATTAAGGATTCGTTGCTTTATGTTAGTTTCGTTATTCGTTTTAACTCGAACGTTTCGAACACATATTTCTTGTGGAATTTTTTTCCGCCTGATGGCGCTGTATTTATACGAAATAAATAAATACATGCATACCTTGCACATAAATGGTGGCGACATGGTGGGATCCAGGTAAATGCATTCTGAATTTCCGGGACAAGGGTTTGAACCGTCTGTGCACGGGTTGGATATCTTGCATTGTTGCTTATGTTCCGTTGCATATTCCACTCCAACACCGCTTGGTCTTGTTCCTGAAATAGTATTGGTCTTATCAATATTCTGTCGCTGTACATGAACTTGACTCAATGTCGTACTGATAAGAGTATATTATATTTATAGAATAGTATACCTTTGTATCCTTCTGGGCAAGGCAAGCAAATATAACCGCCGTGCTGATTTTGGCATCTGTGTTTATCTTCGTAGTGGAAACACGCGTCTGGTACCAATGAGCACTAAATGTGTCATAAAAAATAGTATGCTTTTACAAGTAAGAAGAATATATCGGCGTACATATATTTTGCTTGTATTTTGTGTCTTATCTTGTCGATCTACACAGTCTTTAGGCGATATACCATCAGCTAAACTATCTGTGTTTAGTCTGTAACGTATGCCACGTTCGGTGAATATTTTTAAAGTCTTTTTATAAATACTTTGCTGCTTAGACATCGTAATTTATGCTTAATTTGATTGTACACTGAAGGATTGCACCTACAAAGGGAAATCGTCAGGATAAGTCAGCATAAGGAATTCTACTCAAGATCAGTGTTATTTCCAGGGTGTCAACGTTAATGTTCCAAACAACCTTGAAGGCTAGACACATTTGTTTACGGCGCGCCTTCATTTAGTAAACAAGACATTTTTTCAACACAATCTTCGTAAGAATTTCCTGTCTTTTTTGAGCCTTTGGTAAGAGATTTAGCAGATTATGAAGCTTGGGATATTTGTGGTGTAGTTTACCAAGCACGAAGCGGTATCTGTTGAAAAACATCGTCTAATAGCTTTGAGCTTCGCCATTTTGATGTATTATTATCGCCCTATCATTTTGGTATGAAATTAAATGATCAGATAAAAATAGAAAATAACCTTACTTGGCACTATCTACTTTATCGTTCGTTCATTTTGGCTGTATGAATATTTTAATTAAAAGTTCAAACATTTTAGTTACCTCATCAATGTCAATGCATTTGATTCCATTTCCCTGCATTCCTTCCGGACAGGATCCGCATACGAAAGTTCCGTCGTCAAAAGGTGTACAAGTAACTCCACGATAACACGGATGTTTTCGACATGTGTCTAATATAAGTAAAACAGTGTTAAAATAGGGAACCATTACCTTAAAACGTTCTGATATATAAACAGCCTAACTTACTAATTGGACATGACTTTTCGATGCAACTTTCGATTTGTCCTGAATCGCCGGCACACGGCTTGCCTCCATGCAGAGGGGCAGGATTGTTACATACCCTAGCTCGCTTTCTGAAACCTTGACCACACGTTGCGCTACATCGAGTGAATGGGGTGTATGGTCCCCATTTGCCATCAACTGTTGAAGAAAATAATATATATATTTTTTCAAGAGAAATGACACTGCTTATCGCTATATTTTGCTGACCTTATGATGACATATGGATAATCGAGTATTTATTAAATGGATCATGCACACTTTGTACTGGATTATATTCATATTTGTATAGTTCCTTTACAAGGTCACTGTGTTTAAACATATTGTTTTCACACTGCGCTGTATTGTTAAGAGATCTGGAATTGAAGCTGAACAGAATAAGGTTAAATTACTGCAGATCCGATATGAGATCGCATTGTTAGTATCAAATAGCGAGACGTAATGAAATATGACAAGTTGTTAACCCACAAAAGCGAACAAAATTCTAAGGAGAAATTGAACGAAAATTCTGTAGTTGTGTGATCTCGGAATTGCATAAAAAATTACTTGGGCACTCTATTCCGCGACAATCTTTGACATCGCTTCTCTGTCCTTCGCATTGCTTTCCGCCATATTTCGGTTCGGGGTTATTGCATTCTCGATTTCTGGTCTTCTGCCCCGTTCCACATGTTGCGCTGCAGGGTCCGTATTTAGACCATAATGACCATCTACCGTCTGCAAGAATCAATTTATCGTTTATTTCATATGATATGATTAATTAAAACGTTGATTTATGTTTAATTCTTACCGATCGGGCATGGCCTTTCATAACAATGTGTTGTTTCTTTTGGCTCGCCTACACATGGGTTTCCGCCATACTTGGGCGCTGGATTGTCGCACTGGCGATTCCTAGTTTTAGTTCCGTTACCACAAGACGCGGTACAGGGAGTAAATGCAGAATAGGGTCCCCATTCTCCGTCGACTATGTATACAAAAATGTATATCATTGATTATTACCACCCACATATGCAGTGTAGACTATATTTGGGCTAGATAATGTACAGCAAAACAAATTCTTACTTGGACAATGAGGTTCATAACACGTCGTCACTTCGCGTGATTCTCCAACGCACTCCTTTCCACCGAGTTGCGGAGACGGAGCGTTGCATAAACGAACACGGGTGCTGTGTCCCTCGCCACAAGTCACACTACAACCGTTCCACGGGGCCCATGGTGACCATCTACCATCCATTTTCACTATATTTTAAATATGGAATTAATAATACTCTATATATATCTATGTTTTAGCAGTACTGTATTATAGAAACAAAGTATAACAATACCTTTAACGTCACATGGAGTCCGTACACAAGTTTTTGATTCCTTGGTTGTGAGAGTGCACTCAAAATGGACTCCGTCGCACGCCCTCCCTCTTTGCTCCTGTCCTAGTCCGCACGTTACAGAGCATGGTGTCCAATCGGACCATTCAGAGTAGGGATCTGCCGTTTCTGAAAAAATAATAATATCTTCATTATAATTTTGGAAAATGAATATGAATGTTTTAGCATAATGTGGTTATCCGTGATCGTCTTAACTTAACTGCGTACGTTGCATTTCGTGGCTAATTTAAGCTATAATAAAAACAGCATAGACATATTCTCTCCGAAACCTCCACCAGAGCCGTTTTGAATGTTATTACAATTGTAAGACTCTATGGAATTCAATCGCGAAACCACACTACACCAAGTACTTCTTATAGGTTTATCTCACAAGTTGTCAACTTGCTATAACAACCAATCAGAGCTAGCACGAGAAATAAATACCGCATAAACATATAGAAGATATATTTGGAACTGAAGTTAAAACGATTGGATCATTATGTGAATTATTGCTCGTTTGAGGAATGTTCCACGCGATTAATTCCACTTTTCAAACAACAGCATTAAAGGAATGTAGTTTTTCATCCGTATCTGATCTTTTCGTGCCTTTGTATAGAGGTTCACAAAAACAGTTGAGGTCGAATATCAAGTATGATAAACAGTTAAGATTCACTTCAAAATATAAACTGCTTTACACAAACGATATTATTACCTAATGTGACGTGCGTTAGTTGTTAGTTCACTGCCAACGAAATCATTTATCACCTTAACTCAACAGGCCGTGAAATGGTTTAAGCTTTCTAATACCAGTAAGCTTACGGATGATGACAGAATGGAGAATGAATCTGGTGTCGATTTGACCTTTTTAATAGTGTCGTTCGCACTAACACAGTGAACTTCCCGAGTACATACAGACGAACCTACCATAGGGTAATTATTCAGTAATAGCTGAGTTCGTCCTGCTTGGTAGGATCCGTATAACAGCTTATGAATACGCTGCGGTCTTTGTTCTGTTATACATTAAACTGGGGAAATGATACATGATTTTTAATAGCGGTATTTGCATTTCCCCGACCCTTGTGGAAATAACCAATTTGATCAATAAAGAGGAACAAAAGGCAAAAAGAATGCCTTCGTGAATCATCTCAAGTAATTTCCCAGGTACCACCGTCGCTAAAGGTGGGAATGAAACTCATACATACGGTGACTGATGCTTTCTGCCGTAACTAACAACAAAATGTAAAGTCAAATATTTCGTATGCGTCACCGAATTCAGGCCAGAATAATTCACCATTAAACTTTTAACGAATTCCGGTGAGGTTTGTCAGGAGACATTACTCAAATCTAGCGCCATTTACTTTAAGCTATGATTACAAACAGGTGATATCGCGTAATTGGCATTTTTCCTGCGCCATAAACTGTCTAATAATAGAAACAACCGCCTCATGTTCTTACTGTCATCACGAAACTGTCGGCTACCTTTGAACCCACAATCACAAAGCATCCGACAAGTTTTGTATCCAATTACTATTTTGAATGACAACAACTAATTACAAAATGACAGACGTTAATACACACAAAACAACTCTCTGATCATAGTATTCCCGGGTCAAGTTGCAGTAAGGTAGGTTTTGTTAAAGGGGGACCAGAGAAAGAACTTGTTTGTGTTGAAAACAAATAAAAACGCCTTCCGATACCACTAGGCAGTTTCGAACAACTAACTGCCACTTTAGTTTGTTTGAAGTCTTTTCATGTCGATAAATTATTTGTTGAAAAACACAGGAAGCGTATTTCTCATCTTAGCTCCCTTGTTATTTCAGGTGATGACTACTTTTTATCGGTCGTATCTTGTGTATTAGTTTCGCAAAACAACGACTGCTGTATCACAGTCGCTTCAGGGCAATCACTCTGTATCGTATCAACGTCAAAAACAGGCCTTCTTCCTACTACACGATTCGCAATGCCGATAACGGATTAGGTCGTGAATAATAATCCATGTAAAATATTTAGGTTTCCTGGATAGAAAATATTGTCTGATGACTACCGAACGTTGTGTAGTAACTTTCTAAGCGAGTTCAAATTTGTGTAAAATGATCTTAAAATACCATAGACCATCTGTTTAAACCAAGGCGAAAAGTTTCTTATTTAGAAAGTCGCGATAGGAATTTGATATCGGTAAAAATCTAACTTTAAGGAGAAATGCAGCCTAGTTGTATTCTATTCACAAGAACAATCAGCGTTTTCGATGTCGCAACACACACATAACACTTGATCGTACCCATATCCTGTAACAATACCAGCCCGTTCTCATAACAAGAATTTCACACATGTTTATTGTGCTACTGCTCTATCCCACCCACGTTATCTAACTGTAATGCTGTTTGCCAACAAGGAATCTCATGTTTTTTTTCCTGGGGACACATATTTTACAAGTAAATCACATGTGCTAAGGTGATATCGATTTCCAGAGCTCGGAGATCGATTAACTATTTTTCTTGCGTTTTCTCTATAACTCAGAAACTAAGTTTGGTCCAAATTAAAATATTTAATTTTCAAAAGCTATTATATCACTTGAGTAATAATTCCCATTGTTTGCCATTTTTTGTTTCATCCTAGTTCTTGAAAAAAGTTTTCCCTGCTTAAATAAACTTTTCGCATCTAAAATATTAAACCCTTCTGGAATATTTAGGCGTTTAACGTATAACTTCATTTTCAAGGCCGCGTACACAAAATACCATTCACAGGAAGTATTATCTCACTGAACGAATTAGATTTCCTTGATGGTATCAAGTTCTTTCCATAAATAAATACCTGTGCCCTTCCCCCTTGTGGCTTAGTGTAGTACTGTATAAACATCTCTTGCAAATACCGACCCCGTCTGTGAAAGCTGATCTGTATTTTCCTGTGTGGCGGGACAATTGAAATGTATACTACCCCAAGAAGAGTGCATTTAGGCTAGAAGGGGTTTCAACTTGGACGACACCTAAATCGGTGAGAATTTCGAATAACAATCTGAAATAAATACTTGATTCTCGAGTAGGAATGCGCTGTATAATATTCAATAGCCGTAGACATTAACACAATGATAAGCAGTTATTATGTTGATAACATCGATACTTTCACCTAACGTCATTCGAATAATTGGTAAATCGGTATAGTAGGCTTATACTGAGTATACTGAGAACAATGGTAGCCGACAATATGGAGGGAGCGGTTTGAAATCTACCGCGACGAACCCAGCGCTTCCATGCGTGCAAACGAAAGTATTTTACGCGATATATTAGGAATTCGGTCAAGTCTAAAAGCCAGCTTTTAACTAATCCACTAATGCACACAACAATAGACGAATTGTGCTCGAAGCGTTTAGGTATTTGCAGCTTAACGGCAGAAAAACAACGAAATCTTTTTGTTCCTATTATAGCCTTTCACTGGTACATGATTACGGTACATATTTCTGGTTAGCAAGAAGTCTGTTATTTTTCTAGTTTCCTTGTTCTAGTTTGCTTTCATGGTATAATGTGTCTCGTTATGCAAATTGATAGAACTAAATCGAATGGGCTGGTTGAGAAAATAGGCTTGTTATCCGGTGAATGTTATTTTCTAGCATTTCCATTATAGTCAATTTATAATTTGCACGTTAAAAAAAAACACTCACCACTACATACTGCGCAGCATTCTCCTTCCATCTTAATAACATCAATGCAATGAAGGGGAGGACATTCGGCAACCATACAAGTTACTCTTCCGTTCTTAATAAGAAAAATCCAATTTTTTCCTTATTAATACCCACTTTTTACTTTACTTTATATATTCACAAACATAAGAAAAGCTTGAAATTGTGAAATTATTGCTCTTTAAAACTTGGTAACCAACTTACTGAGCAGTTACACGATTGGCATTCGTCCCTTGACCATTGTTCACCGTGTTCGTATCTATGAGATTGGTCCCAGCAAGATTGTGATTTCGGTTCTGTTTCTGGGAATGTGATTGAAGTTGCGGGCTTACCAATCTAAGATAGTTGAATGTTTGAATTAGTTTTCATGTCGATCAAGTTGTATACTATATAATGGGTATTGATAGCAAGTAGTATATTGTAGTTTCGTATTGCTTACCGCTGGTTCTGCCCGGCGTCGATGGAAGAAATCTGACCAGATGCTGCAAGGTATACCGCACATCATATTATCGTTGTTTGGTGGGAACGCGGAAGATACGGTAGGAGCACGTGCTTCACTTGTTTGTCGAGATTTAGAAGCTCCGTTGTTTGTTGGTGCTGTAGAAAATAGAAAACAAATATACGTTTAATTATCAGTCGTTCAAAAAGACACCGTTGACAACATAGTGGGATAGGCGCTTTATCAGGTCGTTAAGGTCGCGTAGTTCCAAGAATTCAGAAGAGCGCATGCGAGATTCGAACTCACTTTTTACCCCAACTATCTCTGTCGTACTAATTTGGTGTCGCATCGTAAATGAATGCAGGTGTATCTCAACCTTCTGTTGTAACGTCATTGTTTTGTGGGTGGCACTGATCGAACAACAAATCGCATTCAATTCTTTCTCGTGCAACATAAACTTCTACCGCAAGGGTGGTAATGAAGTGGTAGTGTTTGATCGACTTCGCGGTATTTGATGCAAAGATTGTCACAACTAATACACGAAATTTGAACCGGAGTCAATAATTTTGTTCTTGATGTGAATACAGTGGCGCTCTGTTTTCCTCCGAGACCAGTCAAGGTCTGAATATTGTTCTGTGTAATTATCCGAGTTTATTATCGGTCAATAAACTCGCTATCGTACTGTCAGGAAGAGTTTCACTAGCGTGTAGATAACAAACCCCTTTACCAGATAGCCAATCACAGAAATGAGCGTTCGAAAAGTCCCACGTATTCTCATTATCCTTTTTTCATATTTACTGCTTTTACGAAGATACTGTTTGCTCATTTTCGTTCCCCGATGGGAACATAGAAAATGAAGATTCTCGATCCGAAGTATTTACCGACCTTCAAGTGTTTACCTGCCCGGACTACTGTTGTCTGCTCGTTACTCTTTGTAATTCCGCACATTCTCGGAATAACCCAGTAGATTTGCGATCTCAGCTCGCTATTGTTATCTACCTGGTATTTATGCACAGAGATAAAAGGGAGGCCTCGATTGCGGTATGACATCCATGGTTGCCTCGTTTCCGCTCACGTTCTAGCTTCGCTGTTAATAGGATTCACCCTCGAGTGTTTCTTATTTTACAAGGCAGAGGATGATATGAAAATATTGTTTTTTAGAAATCACAGACTGGTCAGAGTCATTATAAGAGATCTCTAGTTTGGAACCGACGTGGCCCTCCGGGCACTACCGAAATATACGTTGCGTGTTCGACGACCTATGCGATTACCGACCGTATCGTACTAATGCGTCCCAGCCGAAACAATATTTTTAGTATGTCGGAATATCCCTTCGTTAGCATAATCGTGATATAGTTCGATATTGGCGGTGTAACTTGTGTTTGCGCAAATATGCTAATAATAAACATGACTTCGAGGAAAAATAGTCGAGATATGATATCAAACTGATAATGCCATGAGCGTTCTTTCTGTTGTACCGTATTTGACAAACAACAAGTAGATTATAATATCCTTATCGTACATCGATATACATTGTTTAAGTTTGCAACTATATACTATGTCTCCATTAGGTTTCCTGTATATAAAAATGGATTCAACATTTAATCGTCTGGACAGGATTGGTAAAGTGTTGTCGACCTTCCAAACCACATATTTGTGTCCGCTATTAGTTCCGTAATATATGGAGTATAGCGCCATTCAAAGACGTATTACATACTATAACTTTGTCGCAATTGCACTTACCTAAGTCTCTGTCTGAGCATCCTTCTTCTTGCCTAAGAATTTCTGATAACGATGCTCCAACGTAAAAACGAATTCGCTCCAGCGATCCCTGTAAATAAACCAGACGAAAATATATAACCAAATTCGATTAATAATACTCATCCACTCTAGAATAAACAATACCCACAAAAAACACGCTATACAGAAATTTTGAAGAAGGAATTCCGACAAGTGGCGTCGTAATGTTCGTTTCCGTACAGCGATGTAAACTTATCTGTCATTCGCAAGATCTTCGATTTAATTTACTCGGTTTGAAATTGGATTCCATTGCGTGATTACTACATTGAGCATAGAGGGGGTATATATTTGTCGTCTCACAGGCGCCTTTATCGGCGTGATCTGCAACATAGACTATTCTATGGCTTCGCGGGGGAAACCACAGCCCATTGCGAATCGGTAGTCTTGAGACTTGCGGTTAGGATCCCGATTGTGGCAAGAGCGTAAACAGATAAGATAACTCCAGGGATAAATCTTTCAGACAAATAAAAAATACCAAATTATGAGAAGCAATTCGGCTCCCACGAGAAGTAGTGAAGGATTACCAGAATTGGGCCCCGATATCTACTTTTCCTCAATAAACAACAGTCGACATTCAAAGAATTCAAAACAACCTGCTGTATACATTAAGATAAGTGCAATCAAATATAGATGTCGAATCCTCATACGGTTATCTATTTTCGTTTCAATATCGTAATGTTTTTCCATGGCAAAGAATACCCATATCTCAGCTAGCCGTCGTTGTCGGCAAGACGTGTAAATCAAGAATAAATGTAACATTTGCATTAGAGTACAACCGATATGGGTATTTATATTGGATGGTACATTCATGGATGGGAATTTGGTCCTGCCCGTTGCCAATAATATAGAAATCTTGAATGAATAGCGAGTGTGTTCGAAGTTAAGAATATACTTTTAAGGTATGGAAGGAAGCCGGTTAAACGGATATGCTAGCTGACCTAAATCCATATTTCAATAGGCGCGTTAGCTGGGTGAATATAATAGATATAGTAAACGGTGTTAAATACATGGACTTCAATAGATTCCGACTTTTTATTAAACGACTTCGTTTCTGGTCCACGCGAAGATCCCACGCGTTGCAGCCACGTGTGCGTTTCATAGAAAGTTTGTAGGGCGTTGTGATTGGACCATGTATGTGCAAGATACCTTACAAGTGGAAATCAGCTCTCTACGGGGAAGATAGTTTAAAATAATCATGGTTTACTAACCCTATAATCTCTTTGGCCTTTTCCATACCCTGTCGCCAACAGCAATGCCTTCTGGTTATAGTCAAACACTTGGAAAATCGAACGTTGTAGAGTGAATTGGCCTACGTAGCGACATCCGTGGAAGAGGGTCACTGTTTCCATAGAAACGTGTAGCGTAAGATTGGTCCAGACTGGGTCCTCCACTCCCACTTTTACACCGGCTGTTTCGAAGTTGTATGCCATTTTGTCCCCGTCAATCGATGCGAATACAGAGAGATAGTCTTCAGCTGGGTCGCAGACGATCTCCAGATAATCAGTAGAGCCAGCGAATTCGTCTTTGGGTCTGATCGCTATCAGAGTTCCCCTTTTCTTATTGTCGTTCTTCATTGACATTACCAAAACGAATTGGTTGTTGTTGCTCATATCGAGCGCGAGTAGACGAAAATTTTCGTCAGATGCTTTCAAATTGAGTTCGCTCACCGGGCGACGAAATCTGTAAGCTTGCTGTTGTGCAAAGAGTGAAATTTGTAAATTTTTTCGGTGTAAGTGTGGTTTATCTCGTGTTTGTTATACTAAAATCTTATAGACTATAATTGTAATCTCATTTTCGTAAATGGAAAGAGAAAGTAACTTACCGGTACGAATTCATCGTATCCACGAATTTTTTTAATAGCCCTGTTGAAATTTCTATCTCTCATTCGGCCATGCAGTCCTGTCATTTCAAATACATCGTGGGCCTTCGTACTGAGGTCCGATGCTGAAATACGAAAATAGGTTTCAAGAATACCGTTCCAAATATTGCGCAATGATTTTTTTTAAGTTATGCAAATGGATTTCGCTCGTCGTGTTGGCAGATTTAAATCAGATACTCGACAATAGCGCTCAGAAATGTTTATATTTGGTGGAGATGAACGCAGAATCGCATAAGCATTCGTATTTATTTGCTTTTCATCAAGCGTCGCTGTTAACGCTCAATTTCACTTCGACTGTTTTTAACAACAAGTTCACTGTCATGGAACGAATGAACGAATGATATTGTTTTTGATCCCGTACGTTTATTGCAAAAGTCGATGTTAACAGATGAAAATATACTTCAGAGCTAGTCTTGGACCGGTTCAAATCGTATTCTCTATTTATTTTCTTTGCAAGTCAAGCGTCGCGACTGTATAGGTCTTTAATACAAGCATGACATTCCGCAGAAATAACATGTGATCTAAGTCGCTTCTATAGCCGTATTATTATAACCAAGTCGGAGGGGTGTAACGGGCGGCTTTTTGTTATTCCATTTCTTAGAGAAAACGTAGGTTCACACGCTATGCCATCTCAATTTTACGTCGTCACAATGTGCTGATACCCATAGTTTGGCGCATCACAGGTTGATTTTTTAATTTTGAAAACCTTGTTAAAACGTAATATAAACTTCAAAGTAAAGTAATAAACCTTCAATAGATGAAATTAATTTCAAGCTATGTGGTTTATTATAATATAATAAGGTAATAAGAGTGTATCGAGCCCACGAAAAAGCGAATTTGCAGACACAATCACCTTTCAACATCGTATACTGTATTTGCAGGAACCCTTTTGTGGGATACATATATATATTCACATCTTCCACAGGCGTTATAGTGAATTATTTTCATGAATTCTCGTTTTAGTGTAGTCGTTTAGGCTTCTCATGCGGTTACACGTTCAAATATTATATCTTTGGTGCAAATTTGGTTGTTCATTAAGCAAAAGGACTGGCTGAGCAAA
Source organism: Halocynthia aurantium (assembly GCA_013436065.1). Classification (NCBI taxonomy): domain Eukaryota; kingdom Metazoa; phylum Chordata; class Ascidiacea; order Stolidobranchia; family Pyuridae; genus Halocynthia; species Halocynthia aurantium. The sequence continues at coordinate 64,894 of QXVX01003755.1, forward strand.
CAAAATTGAAATCCGGCCCACACAATATGAGTAATCCACAACGTTATGTACATACAATACTGAAACGATATATGATGCAGTATAGACAAGTTTAAGATTCGCTTACCGACTACCGTGAGAGACACGGCTATAAGTACAGTTAGATACAATATCTTCATTCTCTTGTCGCTGTCGTCTTCCTATACGTTTCCTCGTTTTTTCACGAATTTACTGGGAAATATATCTTGTAAAGTTGTAGTAATTCAAAGTAAAGCTTCCGTACAAATACGACAATGGTTATTTTGAGATTTTTTCTGAAAAAAAAGGTAAAATCTCTTAGTTGTGCCCTTTTCTGACGTGTGAACAAATATTAAACTTGTATCCAAATCCTGCGAAGAGGCCAATATTCAATGACACGCTGTCTAACACGAAATCACAGATGATATCAATAAACTGATGCTGACTGACTACTGGAAGAAGTTAATGTTTTTTTCATAAAGCTATGAGTGATCAAGTTATTGGCAATCAGCTTTGACTGCCACAATAAACGGAGTGCGATAACGGAACTTCTTCCAGTTCCGCAAAAGTAACATAGCTCACAAAATCGCACGATTCTTGAAATACTCATGGCGTATTATTTATGATGAACCGCGGCTTGGTTGCGACTTAGTACGGTCACTTCGATCTGTGATAAAACGATTCCGGGGTAAATTCCCATTAGAGCTTTTTAAATACTCGTTTAACCCAACGCATATTTTCGTCCGATTCAAATTTCTAGAAAATCACGGATTATTCTTTTATCCTTTAATAGTGGCTCGGAACCAGCACTCTTGGATGCTTCCTCTCTCTTGAATGTCACACGAGTGTGTCTGCTAGTTCTCTGTCGAGACATTAATCGCGCTCGTATTTATATATACCAACGGCTTACCGCGACGCTTTTTCTCTCTTGCGTTCTTTTCTTTAGGATAAAATTAACACCTTTACCCAATAGGAGAGGTGTTTTCTTTATCGTACTAGCATCGGCTCCTTCCACCTCGTGTTTCACGACTATGCTTAAAGATGCAAAAAAAGGAAGTTCTGAGTACTTCTGGCTTAAATGGGCTAGTTGTTATTGAACATGAAAGTTGAGTGATACGCGAGTACTCGAGAAATTTTCCGCTTATTGTTTTAACTTACATATCTCTGTACATTAGCGTCTCAGCGAATACTCTATTATGAGGCTTTTAAGGTGATCGTCTTGTAATGTAAGTCTCTCCGTTACCAGCACCGGTGATAAACAAGGCCTCAAGCCTCCGGTATTCACGTAGAAAGCGACGTTAATACTGCGAAATTTCTGATCCAGCGCTTTCTCATAATCGACCTGCGTAATAACAACGCGCAAATTGACTGTTTTATCAATATAATTCGTTAGTTTATGCCTTCATTAAACCATCTTGACGGGATCGAAAGGGTGATAATAATCGACATCTCACTACGTTGGTGAATCTTCTGTGACGTGTTGTTTAGAATTATACTCGTGTTTGCGTCCTTTGTAACTCGGTACACATATGACGTCATATTGTAGAGACCAAGTTGTATACTAGGATTCAGTCCGACCGAAATTGGATGCTCGCACGGAAAGCCTAAATTTGTATTACAGCTATTACAGCTTACAGCTATAAAAACGATACCAGACGTTATTTAGGGTAAAATACAGTCTTCTATCACGGTAGCTTCTGATTAGTCACAAAATTACAATTCCAACACGACATAAGTATAGCCAGTTGTATATAATTTATATTTATATGTTGCACGAGTAATCGTTAACTTCTGTATTGCTGTTAACCCACAGAAACGGCGTGTATGTAATATTTATATTTTTCAATATGGAAGAACTATAATCACGGTACAATCTCCTTATATTGCACAATTAGCTCTATAACATGCTTGTTCAAAATCTCATTTTTGCAAAATTCCATGTACTCAACCACATACTTCTAAGTAAGGTCAGAGATAGCACGTCATAAAACTTCCATAAATCTTATCTGACATCTTCTGACTGGTGGGCTTCTCCGTAGACTTTTGTTATCAGTGTTGGCATGACTACGTAGATAACGATCGAGGTAATCGAATTAAGGAGTCGTTGAGGAGAATGTGTCGTTGGTGATTTTGAATATTGTTATCGTATTTAAAATATGAGTAATTTCTTTGGCATGCCGCCTCCGTAATTAGATTGCTATTGCATGGAACCAGTATGTAGAATAGATGTATATGGTTGCGATCGTATTACAGTAACAACCTTTGTTAGTCATCTTGAGCTAGAGGACATAATCATCAGTCTCGCTTACGAAAATGAATGAACTCGTATAGGACCGTGTTCACTTGTCATACCTAAACCCAGATGTTAAATGATAGGCCTCTGATCTGATACAAGCAAGCAACCCACTGCTGTGTTTTATAAATTGCCATCAGAACGCTGTCTAGTTGACACTAAACAAATGAATCAGCAGACAAGCGATTACTGTAGATGTAATGGATTGAGATCAATAGCCCTTGTTCACACGCTGTTTAGTCGGAACTAGTTTACTACCCTCTAAGGTTTTTTTCAACCCCTTTGAAGTTTAAATGGAATAAAAAAAGGTCATCACATTTATATTGTGTAGTATCTACTATGAAGATTTGTGGAAGCAGTAAATTTCACTTTCCGAAAATCGGATATTGCTTCCTAAAATTAGTTATTCTCACAGATAATCCAGATTTACGAGTTGAATTTTAGGAATTCAATTGTTTGGTTAGCTGACTACCTTTAGTTCTATTGGAAAATAAAACCGCGAAGTATATTGTATTTATCTTTCGCTTAACGAGTTTAGGAGTACGAAGTATTTCTTTTTACGATTTTACTGTGTTAGTATTAGTATAAGTGTATTAGTTCATACGATTTCATGTTTCATAGCTGATAAAACTGTTATTCATATAAACATAGATGTATAGATGGCACCAACTAATAACCCTCCACCGATTTGATGAACTACTCCCAAATATGTCCATATTAAGTTTACCAGTATGATTCATTATAACTTTCAAATTTTACTTTATTTCACCTTGCCACAAAAATTGGCATTGGCATTAACAACTTTCCAAGTAGTATGTACTAGGCACTTCTAGTAGTTTGCAATGACATCATATATAGTGTAATGCTTATGGTACGTGTTCGTTGCAATGTTTTGACGTCATAGAAAAATTTGCTTCCTACCAACTTGGCCTTTGCCAAACTTTGTTTCCGATTGATGTGGAATAAAGGCGTCAGAGTGGGTGTAAACATTTAACCTAGAAATGGCATGATTACTTGTTTTAACAATGCTTTTAAAAAAAAGGACTGCTTTCTTTCTTCCGAGGAAGTTTGTTGATGGCGTAATATTGCTTCGACAGTTATTTACGCTTGAGTATATTATACTATAGTACGAGTGTAGAAACTAATAAATGTCTCATCAAGTTATCATTACTAGGATCTGTTAAACTTGTACTTGACTGACAGTTATGAGACAGGTGTTTGATCTCGCAAAGAACTTCATTATGCCATATGATATTGTCAACTACTTTACTTGAGCCCTAAGAAGCTCGTTATGGTGGCTCAAGCGCTTGTAATAACTTCCTGTCTTTCATCGACCCCCTTATTTTTCGAGACACCGCAATGAACTGGGAGCATTCATTACGATTTATTAAGTATTAAACCAGTGGCTTAGTGTTTCTGCGTCATTCGCCTTAACGTGGTTCATCGACTAACGGCGGTCGGCTCGTGACGTCAAGCAGCAGATTGAGAATGTCAAGAATTCATTGTTGGCCTGCACTTCGAGGAAAAATTCGTCCGACTTTTATCATTAGCGTAACTCAAGATGCAGATGCTATTTTTGGAGCGACTTGTTTTTGCTGCGGAGAAATTTGAATGCTTTCGTGAGACTGTTGTCATGACCACACGCAACAAATGTCGTTTGAGGTCGGATGGGGAATACATACTTTGCAAGTATGACTCCTGTTAGGTGGAACCACGAAACTTTCCCGGTTTAAGCGGGTCCTAATAAAAATTCCTAATCTTTACGTGCGTAGAAATCATAAATACCCATAATCTTTCAAGAATATGACAATCCATGTTATCATTCATTGTGCAGTGCGACATTTTATGTGCTAGGCACCACACCACTGGTGTTCAAACTATACCTTGTATAGTAATAGTTTTTAATTCTCAAAATAGAACATCCATTCCGGTATTTCATACCAAATAAGCATATTTTTTCCATAGGATTGCATTCCTATTTTCTATTTGTCGGTATCATGAACGAAGACGAGCTCGGAAAAATTTCGTTTACGGAATTTTCCTTGATATGAATCATTATTAACAGAAAAATAATAACCTTTAAATTAACACATTTAGTACTTCATCATAACTTGGAAAAACAATCGAAAGATACTTCATCTTTATATGACTTCGCACTCCTCTTACACCCAAAACAATAGCAGTTAACCGCTTTTGACATTGACAAAGCGATGTGGTTTGGCAGAAGTGTTTGAATTAATGACCTTTCGCTAAGTCAATGGTATCAACTTCACATGATCTTCGAAGTAACTAATTTTTGGTTTCATGTTTTACATTCTGTATGGAGACGAAATCCAGTGGAATCCAGTAAATTTCAATTACTATGCAAGACCGAATCTTGTTTGGTTGCTATCATTCCATGTTCAAAATGATAGAATTCCAAATATCTAGTCGGGCGTGAAAGGTCAAAACTGAACAATAGTATCGTTATCTGAAGTTGAACCAAGATGGTTTTGTGTTCTTAGCAGTTGGCCTGAAGTAGACCCTTTCATTTTGTGGACCGAATGGGATAATATTATTTGAAAAGGTCTTCAGAGTTAATAATGTAAAAACAAGAGTCTTTTGTCTTAGCCTCTTCACATTCTAGCGCAACTAAATTAATTGTATCTAGGCGACAGGTTTACAGTGTGAGGTTTGTCTTGCGAAATTACTACATGATGAATTTGCTATATAGTGGAATGAGGTAATAGCTTTTTTTCGATTTCTTTTGCGAAACTTTCACGTGAAACATCTGAAGTTCAATTTGAACCAAGCACACCCCCCTGTCAACCATCCGTTCAAGATTTTCAATTTTTTTTTTCGCTGTTTCTATTTCATACAAATGACTCGAATTTCTTGAACACTTTGGAAAGTACTCGACTTTTGGGATGAATCCATTTAAAAGCTTTTAAGCACTCCTGAAAGCTCTTCCTGTAAGTTGACACAGAGCAGCACGTGTTTAATGTTTCAGGGACCTAATTCGAAACATTCCAACACGACATATTATCAAGAAAGTAACACAGTTGGGATATACTAAAAAACTTTTTCTTTCAACCATCCCGATTTTAACTACGACGATCCTGTATAACCTGAAAGACTGTAGTATATTTAAAATCGGACATCTTAATAAAAAACAATAAGCGCTAGCTTAAACTTGTGGCGAAATCCGTACCGAGAATTGCATGTGTTTTGTGTGCCATTCCTGATCCCATCGAAACATATATACTCGAAAGAGAAATACCGTGCAATAGACGGAACCCTAACCTATCCAGTCCCGCGTGTCAATTACCGCGAGGCATGCTTGTGTTTCTGTGGTGAACCTTTATGTAAACTGAGCGAATGGGTTTTTTGAGATAATGACGCGGATATATCCTGGAGATATGGTCGTTTAATGTAGCGGTTTCTGAGTCATAGATATTGTTGGCAAATGAAAAGCAAGGTTACGAAACGACTGGAAATACAAATGAAATAATGGACTAGGAATAAGGCTTGTAGTAACATAATGTATGTTATCTCAGCTGAATTAAAGATTAATGTATAATGTGACTAGTCTCAACATCATCAATACAAATACTTCTAATTATTTAGTATAATGTTGAGATCCATTCTAGTAGATGATCACAATACAAAAGCTATCTTTCACGGAAAAGTTGCATTATGTCGTTTCGGGCATGGTCCATCGAGGTCCATTTGATTCTCATGAACCGTTTCTATTCGACCTTGTACCCTTCGGGGATTTGAGCACTTAGCCACAAGTTCGCCAAACCTCTAAGTTCAATTACGAGCTAATATATTGAGACTATAAGGTTCGGTAACCATTTTTTTAATCACGGAGTTAATTAAATGTACTAATCCCGCCTGTCAACAACATGTGTTAGCTAGACGATGTCTAGGTGACGAGTCGAGCAACTTTACCTCAGCTCAGACGACATGCATTCCATTTTGTGGTTATCTGATTGCAGTGATTTAATCTATTAATTACTTGGATTTATTGGGAACATGTATTCTTAATTTCAGATGCGTTCTTGTTAGAACACTAATAAACGCCTACCTTTTACAGCAAATATCACACACTAGAATTGCTCTGCATTAAGGCAAGTTTATTTCTACTGTAAAAATCCCAATGAAACTCTTCTCGGTTTACGTCATATTTGCCTAGGCGTTCAGTCCGCTCATAAATTTCCCTTTTTTAATTGCATGGTCTGGAAAAAAGTAATTACAGTACTCGAACAAATATAAATCTAAACCAGCTGTCATCACTGAGAAAATATTAATATATAGATTGTTGAGATCAGTGGAGTATCTCCTAACAACTGCATCACAGAACGAGCAACCCTGATGACGGACTCTTTCAAACGAACGACTGGGGGGCCGCTCTGTTAGATACTCCAGAATTTTATGAAAGATAAAACGCGCTCAAGTGATTTTGTGGCAATATTACCCAAATGATTCTGTTAATAGACAGTTGTCAGCGTTGTGTGAAACGACACATTCATGTAAAGGATTTGTTGATTGCTACACTAGAAATTATTTATATGTTCCATCGACATCTTACATCTATTGAATCATCTTGGACTACTGTACTGTATTACCAAGTTGGCATTTAACCACATACAGTTGATTCACTGTATTGTTGCACTGCGTCTATTTGATGAGCTTGATACATCGCTATAGTGCTAAGTTTTTTTCTGTATGATTGAGGTATAATCCTGAACAAACATAACTGTAAATAGCACTTCCTGTACAGAAGTCTTGTAATTCATTTCGCTAAAATATGTGTCAGCAAATTGATGTTCCGCGGTTGACATTCTAGTAGATGGTAATTCTTCATAATTCGTGGTTTAAAAGAGTTTATCTCGACCCTTGGCTTGTAGGCATCGATCACTCCCATACAGGGTCAACTACAAAGTCGTTAGAGAGCGTATAATGCTTCACACCATCGAGCTAATTCATCATAGCTGTCGTCTTTCAAGTGTAGGCTCCTAGGAAATTGAAAATAGTTTGTAGATAAGTCAAGTAAAAATGAAATAACCATATTAGCATTTCAGTTCTGTCATTAGAAAGGGCGAAACCAAGAGCAAATGATTTATTGGTTGAAAAACTCGACATGAGAATGAAACCTCTCCAAATAAATAAATTCTGCTATAGGATTTGTTAATATACCTCAAGATTCTAAAATCATTATTATCATGTTTCAATAGTGTAACATTTCGGGTCATTTGACGTATATAATTCATCTTATATCAATCACGCTTATACCAAAATATCATCGTCTACAACAATTATCTTGGGATTTGAAATAGATTTGCCGATGTATAATATACCTGATATGTATTCTATGTGCAGTGATGAAGAAAAGAATTCATAATCCAATTTCCTCTACAGTTCACGGCAGGTTCAAAGAGCAACACAATAATTTTAAGTGTATTGTCTGAGTAATACCAAAGATACTTTTCGAACGAAGAATAAATAAGCCTGTAAGTGTAATTTACTTCTAGTGTACTTTAAAGAGTTGTCTGTGTTATCTCGATAATATCGAAAGCAAATACGAAATATGAGTACTACATTTCGAATCTCCCAATCCTAAACTAAGTTGTAGTTGGTTTGTTAAGGCAATTTCTTTGTGATACAGAATATTCCTCAGTCGCTTTCCTCGGTAAAGTGAAAACCAAGACTTTTTTTAAAAAATCCACGTATCTGATATGTATTTCGCTAACATACCATCGAAGATCGTAACATTTATAAAAAAGATTAAAGTTAAAATCCCTGCTTGACTCACTACTACTTCCATGTTCTTATCGTGCACTAAAGCGTTAAATATTTGCTTGCAGAACGATTATCGCAAAATCTAGAAACCCAACACACTGACAGATCTCCTGCCGTGACCTTACTTACTGACTCACTACTGCAATAATTGCGTCAGAAACGGAGTGATGTTTGCTTGAAGCTGATTTTGTTTAATCGACGCACCATATATGTAGCTTTATGTTCAGACTTCGTGTAAACAACTTTTCTCCATCAAAATTTGTATCACAATTCATATTCCATATATAGATGGAGTTTGATCAAATTTTTCGCTTTTTTCTATTACACCTGTGAACAAAATGGCACCTTCGCTCAGCTACTAAAGTAACTGTGATTAAGAGAAAAAATTGTAATGGAATAATTAATTGATGGAATTATAGCATAGCTACCAAATTTCTTGTTTGATATAGCTGTATGTTTTGTTTTAATGCTATAAACTAATCAGAAGCTAGGTTTTTTTACCAAAAATAAAAATTACACCAGAATAAACTAAGCTACGCATAGTCGGCATCGGTATAGATATTTTAATTACATTTCGTTTTATAGATGTTCTGGAAAAGCGTTTAAAGCGTTAAATATTTCAATTGTGCTGCTCTGTTAAATATTTTTAAGTTTTCGAAAAAAGTAATTTCATGGTGTTTATACCGATTAACAAAACCTAATAAAATTTCTGTGGAATTTTCACACGCGTTGTTGGTATTAACCTACTTCAACAAATATCTGTTCAACAACAAGTTGAATTTATCTTCTTGTGTTACTGCGTACTAAAATTAGAAGTTTATCTTGAGCTCGCACGTCAGTCGAGTAGCGTATGTCATAAGTCAATTTAACAAATTTGGCCTCAGCGATGTAATCGAATTTTCAAATAACTCATAATCTGGAATAATTCGTTTATCCTTCGGAATGAAATGTATGGTATTTGCTCAGCTGTACTTCTCTTATTTGCCTAAAACGTTATCCAACAGTGGATTAATCAAAATAGGCGTTTGCTGTCTGCAGGAAGATAGCTATGACCACACAGATAACCGCGAGAAAATTAAGAAATATTACCAAGGAATAACAAACAATTCATTACCAACAAAACATCCATTTAAAAAAAATTTTGCCCCCCCTCGTTGAAAAATGGAAGAATGGCACTTCGGTGCGCGGTTTCTTTTGATATGTTCATTTTTACTTACTTTGCAAAAAAGGTGTAGAAGAACCAGACTAAACGTTTTGAAATATGTATTTCGGAAACCTCTTTTGCATTCCTAAAACTTGTTATATAAGTGTCGGAAAATTTATAATTCTTTCCAGCCACTCCCAGGAAGTGATGCACGAATATTCTTTTGCATAAAACTAATGCTGTACCTACTTGAAGTTTCCACTAGTTGGGTTCAAGCCATATATGCCATATACGCATGTGCTTCCTCATGTTTTTCCTGTCGTTATATACACTCATAACGCTATCATAGATACAAAATCGAGTATTTTATTGTTACAAAGTAAACATAACGTACTTGTTCAAAATAAAATATTCCTATACTTGTTATAGAGAAGATTAGCGAGTATTACTCTTAGAATTACTAATTAGCCTTAAATGGCAAAACGTGTTTTCAAAAACATGGAATATTTGCGCCGGTATCGAAATCGGGTTTAAAATTACTTTAGCTCCTTTTATGGAAATACTTCTTCGAACAAACAAACTTTTAACTGTTGCGACGAAGCGTATATACCGGACGCGATATCCGACATGACTCAAAATGCCCAAAAGGAACGCAAAACACGCACGGAATGCGATCGCTGTCTCACCGCTAGACGCTGCTGATTCTTCGCACGGGTCGGCGATAATCCCTGAAGGAGATTTAGTGATGAGAAAGTTCGTGCACCTGATGAGAGATATTTTACATGAATTTAATTATTGAGACTTATCCAGATAAATTACATACCAGCTTACTCGTCGTAGTAGGTTTCTGGAAGTCAAAATACCTAAATTTCAAGTAAAACTCTCACGATATAACTTTTCATACACTTGTCAATTCTTCTAATAATATATCAGTCCTGTGTAAATTGGATTAAAGAGCTTATGCACCGAAATATATTTAGAATGTTCTTTTAAGTGTATGATCCCACTGACTGACTCAAATATCGTCTCAGAGAAATGCACAACATTATAACCATAGCCTTACTGACGATGTAAAAAGGCAAGTTTTTAATCGTTCCTCACCGAGGTTTTTAGGTATTAAAAGTATTAAACTACTATACTAACTCGGTTTCGAACCTCTGCCTAAGTATTTCCTGTTCATGCATTAAAATAAAGTCTTCAAAATCCGACTTGATCCTAAAATGTTATGCTAATGTTTATTTGGACACGTAATACACCAATTATGCGAAGATAATATATTACAATGTTATCATTCTGTACTGTAGCCTACGTGACTTAGCGACCCTTCAGGCCGAGCTGGAATTCTTTGTCTAGAAAAGTACCTGAAATATTTACCTTATACGGTAGGAAGTGTTGTGCATTTCATTGCAGGGAACAGTCACGTCTCGGGTTATTAGCGATTAATTGCGTTCGCCAAGCTGAGTGACTAGACAAAAACTTTGTTGGAAAATCAGTACGGTAGGGGATCTATGAGGTGAGGACGAAAACAATTTCTGCTTTTCATGGTTTGCTCTACTCTATTTCACCCGTGGATAATTTCAGTAAATTTGTTTACGACCCAATACGACCTTGGTTCTTGATAATACTCCTGTGCAAATAAGCCTTATTGAATTTTTGTAAGATATTGTTGTAAATGTATTTAGTTAGAGAACAGCCTCTATATTTTGTTAAATTGTTTATAATTTAATTACAATTGGAGCTATCTCAATGTTCACCAACATTATTCTTTAATCAGGTATATGAAATAATATACTTTGTATATGCATATGTTACATATTTTCAACCACCGAATCACTGAATATCTGGCCGTTATTTACATGTTCTTCCACGAGCTGGATAACAGATAACTCAATTGTACTAATAAGATAGTACTAATAATAAACAGTATATTTTCAGCTCTAAAAAGCAAAAATGGTAGCAGCAACTTATTTATAACACAGCGACATCTAGCGTATGGTATGCTTCGAAGTTTTAAACTAATGTGCAATACTGTAGTTGTTTATATGTGGTTTCCAATTTGTAGCCTATTTTCTTGTCTAAGGGAATTTAGAATAACAGCAATGCAAAGTAATGAACCTTAGGAATACGTATTTGGATTTTGAGTTGGAAGTTTGTGAACATCAAAAAAACATTCAAGGTTTTTTGTCGGGTAATGAAAATGTTGTATGTGACACGCTGAATAACAGCGGTGTAGTAAAGAAATGAATATGATAGTAAGCTTCTGATTGCAATATCACTAAGCATGTTATCAGCTGTTTACTTGGAGTTAAAATAATAATAACATAGTTACCGAGGGGTTACAGGTGTAAGTTCAAATTCGAAACGACGACCTTTACGTTTGCATGACGTCACTGTTGTGCTGTGTTGTCCTCAGGTTTTGTTTGATTTGACATTGTAATATTAGGGGATTTTCTTAGGTTTACGCATCGAGATTTATTGATTCAGTTATTTTGAATAATGATAGTAACTCCTCTGTTGAATGATTCAAATTAAGTTACTATTTATTATCGTGTTCTGTAAACAGACAGCATGAACGTTTCCAGGCGTTTGTTATTAGTGACGTCTCCGAGGTTATTTTGGAGGACAAGTGTATCTACGAGGTGATTTTCTTCTATAGCGAGTATATAATAATGTTTCACGTAAGTAAGTTTGTTAATTTCTCTCATTAGATCACTGTCGTCGGGAATAAAGGAATTTTTCATTCGTTCTCAACCACGAACTGGATCTCATTCGAATCTACTTACAAAGAAAGAAAATGATCATCTGTATAAAATACAATGTGAGATTGAGTGAAAGATTTAACTTGTACAAAAAATATTCTGTCAATTTTATATTTGAATTATTAATTAAATCACAGTTGAATACTTAACCATTGTCACCAAGTTCTTTCCAATTTTAAATTTACTATCATCTCTCTCATTTTTGCAGTTCACAGCGTAAAGCCAGGTGCATTGGAAGATTACAAAAGTATATGGTATGTATAAAAGTAGTAGTAAACTAGTGTGATCCCTCTAAAAACCGGTATTACGTTTGGGTTTGAGGTAGGATTAGTTTTAGGTTTTACAATTGGTAACCAGTCGATTTCAGAATTGCACTGTTTTGATTTTATACAATGTATACTTTATTTTTTTCAATTGATTTTATTTTCAGTGCTGAAATTCTACCGAAAATATCAAACAATCCAGACCTTCCAGTGGAATGCATCGGCAGCTGGTCTTGCTGGTATGGCGAGCAGGATCAAGTCGGTTTGTACTTTTCTGAATGAAAATGACACTAGTTCACACCAATGACTTATTTCAGGGATTTCTATTCAATATTTCCCATTTCCTGTAACTTCTTTCTAGTTATCACTTTCTATATTATCTTATATTCAGTGCATCTCTGGAGGTACAATGGTGGTTTCCCAGCGATTGGTGAAGCAAATAAAAAAATGAGTGATCTTGAATGGTACAGGGATATGAGGAAGCAACGTAGTAAAATGCTTTTGGCTCGCAGAAACCAGCTGCTTTTTGAGTTCTCATTCTGGAACTCTCCCATACGTAGAGAGGGCAGTAGCATTTATGAACTGCGGACCTATTATTTGAGAGTATTGACATCTTGGCTATATATAGTAATACCTACACTGCGCAAAATGAAATAGTATTGATTGCGGTTTTATTTTCCAGCCTGGCACTCTGATCGAATGGGCAAATAGCTGGTATGTACATCCTTAATCCTTTTTCATTGCTGATTCGCATATTTGCTTGCCTATTTAATAATCTTTAACACTGTGATAGCAATAAATCAGTTATGATAGATATATTTTTGAATGCTGTAAGAATTGTAGCACAATTCCAGTATTTTTATTATGTTATTATTTTAATACAGTATATGGTTTACAATTTGTCATTATTCTTCCAGGGCTAGAGGAATTGGCAACAGGCAGGCAAATAATGAAGCTGTCGGTGGATTTTTCACTGAAATTGGTGAACTTAATGTTGTACACCATCTTTGGGGTATGCTTTATTCTTTGTTGTTCTTAGTGATACTAACACTTCTTGAATATACAGTAGATTATCAAATTGCACAAGAACAGTCTTCTTAAAAACAATGTCTGCTCAATGCTGGGTATTGGAATATTCATTATACTGTTTTGTGATAATAGAAAAAGGGAAGAAGACATACAGGTACTCCTCACTTGAGGACAGCCTGCACTTACGACCATTATTATGACTGCAAACTACGACCCTTAGATAGTGTTATCATTAGACCTTCACGAATTTCGTTATTCAAATATTCCTAAAACTTTTCACCCATCTGATGACATTGAAACAATATCTAAAGATATTTTCTAAGTTGTCGGAGAGGATCCTGGTCTAGAGGAGTTCGTATACCGACCGGGTCATCAGAACATTATAGTTAAGTGAGGTTTACCTGTACTGTTAAAGATTAATGAATTAACTGATTATTTCCAGTTGACTTACTATTAATTAAATTATGGTACAAATTACTTTTTCCCCTTTAAATAATATTCGCTATATACTGTATATATATTCTCCACAGCATACAAAGACTTACATCACCGTAAAATAACGCGGGAAAAAGCTTGGACCTCTGATGGATGGGATAACGTTGTGTGTTACACAGGTTTGTATTCTTACGGATAATAATTCTGAAATTACATTCATTGAACTGTACTTATATGGTTACAGTTCCACTGATTAGAAGTATGAGTTCACAGATCAT